>VWPU01007886.1:0-28243 GCA_013398955.1 Callaeas wilsoni | reverse complement strand
GCTCTACAAGTACCTGAAAGGAGCTTGTAGTTAGGTGAGGGCCGGTCTCTTCCTCCATGTCTNCGGTCTCTTCCTCCATGTCTGCAGTGACAGGACCCGAGGAAATGGTCTTAAGCAAAGATAGGGAAGATTCAAATTAAATATTAGAAGAAAAAAAAAAAAAATACTGTTAGCGTGGTCAGGCACTGGAATAGGTTGCCCAGGGAGGTGCTGGAGTCACTATCCCTGGACATGTTAATGAGGTGTCTGGATCTGGTGCTGGGTGATCTGGTTTAGTAGTTTAGGGTTTACAGTGGTAGTGCTGGGTTGGCAGTTGGAGTGGATGATTTTAAAGATCTCTTCCAACCTTGATGATTCTATGATTCTATATCTACAGATTAGTGTAAGGTGTCAAGTGTAATTTAGACATGCTCATGTTTTGTTTCTCAGCCAAATAAACATTACTTTTTCTACATTCTTTTTTTTCTTTACTACATTCTGATTTTGCCTCTTCTGCCTCCTTATTCCTTCATACTTTTGGTAACCTTATAAAGAATAACATTAAGGCTAGGCTCCTGCAGTTGAATGCTTTTTGCTCTGCAGCTGATGGAAACCCATAAGCATTCTGTATTGAAGTGGGACATACAAAAGAAGCTAAACAGAAGAGTTTCAAACATAAAGCATCGAGTTCTGCTACAAGAAAAGTGTCCTTTGCCATAGGGACATTGATACTTGTATTGAAAGATTTCATTGCCATCTCTTCTTTTTCGCACTTTCTCCTTCTTTTTCAGGTTGTAGTGATCCTTCTACACTAGTTTGGGGAGTTGGACTTTTTTGAAAGTTAATTTAGTTATTCATTTACTTATTTTCCATATTTTTCTTAGTAACTTCTTACTAGTTTTTCTACTTCTCTGCCAAACAAATGAGCACCTGAAGAAGGACTCTCTTATCATATAATTGACTTAATATAACAGGTTAGACACGTTCTGCAAGTAACTTTCTGCTTTGGGCATCTCTCATATTGACATATTCTTCACTGTGGACTAATGAAGAACAAAAAGGATAAGCAATGAGTAGAGTTGTGTTTACAGATATGGTTTTTCTCTCTTATCTCAAAAATGTTCTTTGATACCTTTGTATTAATAGCCACAAGAAGTAAAAGTACTATCTTTTAGCATTTGAACACTTAAAACATTTTTCTCTATTCTCCGGTGAAGAATTTTATGCTCAGAACAATGATTTTCATTTTTCTTTGTCCTAACATTTAATTGTTTCATTGACTGTAACAGTCCAAGAAAGTATTTCTCATATGTAGCTGGAATGAGCAGTTGACTAGAGATGGAGACATAAGTTAAAGGAAACAAAGCCCACAATAAAATACAATTCCTTCCCATTTCTGTAGCAGTTGCAGAATATTTGTAATTCTTGTATAGTTGCAAGTTATGTCATTATTTTACTAAGATGTTTGTTGCTGGGCTTGTTATTTATGGTCTGAAGCCTACTTTCATCTGATGCTGTAAATACTTCTAACTTTGCTCTTGTGCCATGATTCACCCCAAGACACAAAGAGATAAATTCACATTAGTATTGGTGAGAAGATTTTAATTTGACAGCAGATCCTATGGAAACCTCACAATCTGCACTTCCATGTAGACGTAGCTCCTAAGGTTTCATCTTTTTTTTTTCTTTTTATAAGTTTAAAACCTTCTGTAAAGTACAAAAGATGTAAAGATGTTTTCTTTGGAAGTGTTTTTAGAAAGCATATAAAAATTAGCTACCCCTGTAGATGGAATGCCACTATGGCAAAGCACTGCGTCAAAGACTTTTATTTGCCCAATTCCAACTGATCTGGGATGAGAAGGTCTGCCCTAGATAAGTCAGGAAAGATACTGAAATAAGAGTATACAATTTACAATTCTGGAACGGGAAGAGTGTCTCCAGGCCTGAAGCTAAACACCAGGCCATTTACAATTTTCAAATCCAACAGCTCATGTTTGAGTCTATGTTTTCCACAAAATTCCATTTTCCTGAGAACACTGTTTTTAAGAAGTTTTTCTCATTGTTCTACTGTGGAAAAAAAAATCAGTATGTTTCAAAGCCTAAAAACTTGCTTCAGAATGACATTGATTTGCCAGTCAATCCTGGCACCACTAGACATTCAGTAGCAGAAGGTTTGGGGGAACTTATAATTATTGTAGCACCAAATAAAAGGCTTCAAAAATTGTAAATCAAGTCTCTAGAACCCACTGAATGTTTTCATGTCTTCATATATTGTTTCCTGAGTTGTTATTTTTCTGTTTTCTGGTTATTTTGTATATTGCATCATGTTTTTGAATCATAATTACTAGAAACTGATGGAAAAATTTTAATCTTTAAAGGGAGGTGTCTTAGAGAGATGACATTATAATTTGGAAACTGTGCCTTACAGACTCACAGATATTTTGGTAAAATCCTAAGTCCCATTAAGGCTAACACTTAAATAAAATGTCCCTTTTCAGTATCACCTTCACCTGTGAATATCAGCTATGGACTTTTTATCCTGGTCCCTCTCTCTGCACTTTAGAACTTGGTGGTGCTAAGGCACAGACAGGCTATGTGGTCCATCCTGGGAAAGTGGCTGCAAAACAGGCTTCTCCAGAACAAGGAATGACCAAAAGTAAATTGTTTGCTCTTGTAAACTGTGGATCAAAAATTTGCCACAAAATTTTGCTACGTCCTGCATCCTATTTCTATTGACTGAAGCTGAAGTTCATGGCACAGTTATTCTCTATGCATGTTTAACTCTGATCATGTAAGGTTGTAGTTGATTTTAGACACTAAGAGAAGGCATTTATAAGAGGTCTTAAAACCCCTCACCCCTTTGGCTGTGTCAATAAACATAATACAGGATAGAAGTTAATTTGCACATATGTAACCTCATAACTTTCTTTGGAGAGGCTTAATAAGGTTGGCTATAGAAATATAAATCAAAGCAATGAGTGTGAAACTAAACAACCAAATTTTAAAAACTTCAAATGCTGATGAAAAAAGTTGGTTATGAAAATTTCATCTTTCATTTTTGACTTGACTATGTCTTATATTTTCATGGTGAAATGATGTAATGAGTGGCATATAAACCAGTTTCAACACAGTGCTGCAATTTTTAAGAGTTATCTGTATCATGTAATTGATTTACAAAGTAATATAAGATTTATTTTTCAATGGTTAAGTGGATAGGACCCCACTTCACATTTTTAGTTATCATGAAATTTTTATTTCATTTCTAAGAGTACAGAGATGCGCTCTTTAGTTAGATTGAATTAAAAAAAAACCCAAACAAACAACAAAAAAGGAAAATAAGAAATGTAGAGAATCAATTTCACAGATAGTGACAGGCAGTAGAGATTAGATCATTTGCCACGACCGTTAAAACTACAATAATTCTATAAAGTGTTCTTCTTCCCAGCTGACAAGCATGTAAATTAAAATAAACACACGGAACATAATTATAAACCAACTGAAAGAGAGACTGTGGTTTGATTCATGAGTGTTGTCACACACATAATCAAGGCAAGGCCAGATGCAGTTACAGTAACCATATCGAGACTATAGAAGGACAATATCATTGATCCAAGCAAGTGGAAGCACTGGGAGCTGGTGCTATTTGAAAGAGCTCCTGACCATCCAGGTAAATCTCTTCCTGTCATACAAAGATTGAATGTTGCACGAGCGTATTTGAACTATCACATCCCCCTGAAGATCAGTCAGGCAAATGGTCATTCTACTCTATACTTCAGGTATGAGAAAGGGTATAATCCCTGATATCCACATGTGCCACACCCAGGAGAGCAGTAGCTCTCCTGCACACATGGAGGAAACAAAAAACATTCATTGCCTCCTCATCTGTGATGACAGACCTAAGTCCAACACATTTCTTAACTTTGTCGCCCATCTGTACATTGGACTCCCATGCATGTATCCTTATTCTAGTTCTATTGAAAATAACTCATCTCTCTTTCCCCACATACCCTACATACTGTACCAAAGCTCCCATTTATCTTTGCTCACTAACACCACATCTGTTATCTTAACTTGCCTTAGATGTATGGATGCATTCTTAGCGGGGCAAGCAGCCTGTAGGAGACATTGAATCAGTGGATCCAGAGGGAGAGAGTGGAGGAAATTTATGCCCAAAGCTTGCTCCAGAAGGATCCATCAAAGTCTTTCCTACAGCAGTCATATGCATGTTCTTAATTCTTAACATTCTGGGTTTAAATTTACTGATGCCTCAGCAATTCTCTTAGAATCTCTTATGTAACTATCATTACAACTACACAGATATGACATTCAGTCAGCCAAATTCATAGACTGGCTCACAAAAGACACTTGAGAAAATCTAGATTCCTGCAGTTGAAGTACCAGGGTGTGAACTGAGTGAGATTAAAATTGTGGTGTGTCCATATGAGTGTGAGAATGAGCTATGACAGAGTTCGTAAGGTCTTTTGCATTTCTCTATGCTCTTGTACAGAGCAGAAAACATTCTTTCCTTGGCAAATGTTTTCTAATGCAAAATTCAAACTTGTCAAACACAAGCTCCTGTGGAGCCACAAGCAATCCCCTTGAAATATTGAGCCCTAAATCACTGCTTTTATTTCCAGAGCAAGAGTTTTTGTTATTTTCTTATCTTTTATTTCCATCCAGTGGACAATGCAGCGTTCCCACTAGAAGAGATAGTGAGAATAGAGATAAATACAATGAATACAGATATAACTTTTAGAATAGGGAAGATATTGTTGTACATGTGAGTCCTAGGGTATTCTTCCATTTAAAAAGGGGGGGTCGGAGGAAGTGAAGAAAAGAGATTTAGTGTATTATAAATCATATTTAACAACAATAATTTTAAAAGAATAGTTTTTAGCTCTAAGTTTTAGATAACTGCAAAAATAAAAATTAGAAAATATTAATAATAACCATGTTTCTACTGTTAGAGGAGAAACCACGTAATCATTTCATGTAGAAACTGTCAAGTAGGTACTACCAGTACAAAACAGAAGAGCTCAGAAAGTCAAGATGGATAACACCTGCATATATTTATGCTACCGTCTGTGAAAAAAAGTGCAGTCATTCCATTCCAAGGACTATGACAGAAAGATGTTACCTGAATGTGTTGGCTTTTGTCAACATACCTATCTATCCTGTCCTTAAACTAGGAATTTGATTACCAAGAACAATGTAACCAAGATATGGGCTGGCAAAGCTTGTGTGGGAAACTGAATAAACAGCTGTGAATAGACCTGCTGCTATTACTGCTTTATTCTTCAGTTCTCCAGATTAACACTGACTTCACATATTCCCTGACAGGCTTTGTCACTTCTGTGTAATCCAGTGGTTATTTCACATCCAACTCCAATCACAGTTCATGAGTTGTGTTTCTTTTCCTTTTATGTATCCTTGATCCTAACGTGGTGAATGTATCTCTGCAGAATTTTCAGCAAGGCTCTGATGGAATTCCAGTGAGTACATTCTGATCAAGCGATTTACACTCATCCAAAGAGCTGTGGTAAACCAATCAGCTGAATGGGGGGTGCCACAACCTGCACCACACAAAGCCCGGAAGAATTCCTGCTGAAGGCCTCTTAAAAGAACAAGGTACCAAGGTGAAACCCGTATATATTTACCCACCAGCAAAAAAAATATAAGGGGAAAGAGGTGGTGAGGAAAAGGGGAGGAGAAAGGAAGGAGAAAGAAACAAAGAGAATGTGAGAAGGGAAAAAAAACAAGAGGGAGAGATGGAAAGAGAGGGATGAAAAATAGAGGTGTGGGGCTTTTATGTAAAATTACAGAAGAGAAAAAGGAAATAAGTACCAACATGATACCTAAGATGTGGATATCACATGTGTGATATAACACTTAGAAAGTTTGTTTATGTGTAATTTATGCTCAGGTTGTTACTTTAACTAACCAGTTAGGCATGCTCAAAGGTATTAAGCTCTATCTACACAGGACTGACTTATAACCTGTGGAAACTTAAAAGCATGAAGCATTTTCCAAAAGGAAGGAAAAAAGACAGAAGCAGAGTCAGAATCTGGAGACAGAATCTGGGTGATCTTAAGCCTGGGTCTCAAAGCAAGAGCAGATTTAACCCAATGAACATCAGAGAAGAGAGATCTGAACACTTCAGAATTGTGGTTTCTGGAGGAAATAATGTCTTTTTGATCAGTAGAGTCTTACAGCAGGTTTTCCCACTCTCTCTTTAAAGTCACTAGCAAAGGAACTTTCCTATTTTAAGCAGGTGGATATGAATGGTAATAATATTTATCTTACTTAGGCATTTTTTACTTTTATTTTAGAAGTTAGAGAGACAGAAAAGCTGGTATTCAGAGCTACTGTAAATGAAGCAAAAAATCTGCTTAATAGTTCACAATAAAGAGAATATTATGTCTCCTTTTTCATATTTTCATTTCCTGATATGGTTCTTCATAAGGAGCTACAGTGATGAAGGCAAAAAAAATGAGGTGTGCTTTAGAAGGACTGCCATCAAGGTAGAATCCATAAGGATTGCTGCTCACAACAAATGTGATGACTACTTGAAAAGATTGCACTATAGAACCATAGAATCATGGTTTGGAAGGACGTTGAAGATCACTTAATACCAACCTCTCCTCCCATGGGCAGAGATAAATGTCATGAGGTTGCATCCCAACAAGGACCCTATATGCACAAGTACTGCAGGAATCTTCAAAGTCTTTTTCTTCTATTTGTGGAAAAAAAAAATCATAGAATCACTGAATCACTTAGGCTGGGAAAGACCTTTAAGATCATTGAGTCCAACTGTTGACCCAGCACTGCGAAGTCCACCACTAAACCACGTCTGTAAGTGACAGATCTACACAACTTTTAAATACCTCTGGGCATGCTGACTCCAAGACTTCCTTGGAAAGTCTGTTACAAAGCTTGATAACTCTTTCAAGGAGGAATTTTTTCCTAATATCCAGTTTAAGCCTCCCCTGGCACAACCTGAGACCATTTCCTCTCATCCTGTCACTAGTTACCCAGGAGAAGAGGCCGACCGCCACCTGGCTACAGCCTCCTTTCAGAGAGCTGGAGAGAGCAATAAAGTATTCCCTGAGCCTCCATTTCTCCAGACTAAACACACCCACCTCCCTCAGCTGCTTCTCATCAGACCTGTGCTCCAGACCCTTCACCACTTCTGCTGCCCTTCTCTAGGCTCCCTCCAGCCCCTTGCAGTGAGGGGCCCAAAACTGACCACAAAATTCAAATTGCAGCCTCAGCAGTGCTGAGTACAGGGGAATGATCACTGCCTTAGTCCTGCTGGACACACTAGTAACTACTGATGAACAATTAATGACTTCCTGGCTGCACTTATCATCCACCTGAGAGCAAAATTTAAACAAAATCTGTGATTCTTTCATCCTTTTTCATATAAAAAATGGATTAGGGGGTATATTAAACTTTCCAATAAGAGAAAGAGTGAGTTTTCAGAGGAGTATTCAAGAGAATGTATTATATTAGCAAAATAAAGTTGAGTAGTTCCCCATTTGAGAGAAAATGATACACCAGTCTTCTCCAAAATGTATAATTGGTGGAAACAAGAAAGAAATAATGGGATATTTGCCATTCTCTCTTATTTTTAACCCCTTTCATAAATTACTTTTCTCTCTGTACTTGTCCTCATGCCATGTAGACAGACATAATTTTTGCAAAATTAAGTTCAAAGCCAGTAAAATAATGACTAGATCGCATCAATATGCAAACTTCCTGTAAAACTTTTCACTGAAAGGTAAAGGAATATGATGCAATGAAATTTTAAAAGCAAACCTATTAGGCCTAGATACAGTGCAGGATTTCTGGGCTTGTGACCTCTATTTAAATATAATTACAACATTTTTGCCACTCTGTGAACATATGCTATTGTTTCTGCTGCTTGCAGACAGATGGACTGTGCGTTTGGCTACGGAAATGGATATGTAATAAGAAAAGCAGCTCCTGAAACTTGTACAGATTCACGACTTCTTTTCAGAACTTTTTCTTACAACACCATCCAGAGCTACTAATCAGGTTGCTGGGCTGAATTCTGTACAAAATGTGGACAGAATATATTCAATGAACAGATCTAGCTATTAATTTACACTACAATAATGATGATATTTTTAATATAGATTTTTGAAAATCTATCTATATAAATTTATGAGCTGAAGAGAGTTCATAAAAAGTATGATGTAGCTAACTTCCTATTTTTTGAATATAACAGCTCGCACATTCATGAAAATACTGATGAATCACTGGACATGAAATTCAAACTTTCAGAATCTAATTCAAAATTCTCTAATGTTCTGCAAGACTTGATTTATATGGTTATCACACAAAGTACAG
This sequence comes from Callaeas wilsoni, assembly GCA_013398955.1. NCBI lineage: Eukaryota > Metazoa > Chordata > Aves > Passeriformes > Callaeidae > Callaeas > Callaeas wilsoni. The sequence goes on along the minus strand of VWPU01007886.1, from coordinate 19,891 downwards.
TCAAATAAAATAGTCCAGAAGACTGATTGACATTAATCAACTAGAAGTATGAAAATCTGTTTTGAATGAAACAGTACAAACAGGATATGAAGTTCTGTTCAAGCGTCTTCTGTTTCCTCACTATGGATAACCACATCTCTGGCAATGCTTCCTCCAGATACAAGTGCTGAGAAGGCAGGAATCCGTCACTGTGTCCAGCCAACTCAGTAAGCCAGAATCACTAATGGTGGATGAATGCTTATGTTATGCTCTTCTTAAAGCCAAGATTTTCAAAACTGGCTGCCTAAGGTTTTACTTAGATATCTGTTTTCAGCTTCTGTTTAACTCCATTCACAGTAAGCAATTAGAAACTTAATTTTATTTATACTGTTTTTAAAATTGGAGACTCTCATTTTTGCTTCATGTGAGTGTTAATAAAGGAAAAATGTATGCTTTCCTTATAAAGAAATTGAAAGTTTGCTTCTTGCGCAAAATAAGAATATTTTGGAAATTTACAGTTGTGTTTTCTGCTACATGTTTCTAATATGAATTTAAACTATCTTCACAGCTGTGTAAAAATTATTGTGTTTTATCTAACTAAAAATAATAAAGCACGTAAAAGAAAACAACAATGCATAGATATGAAATAGCTGTAAAGACAAGATTAGTTAGGAAAAATGGATGAACTGCAATTCTGTTTGTAGTGTTCTGTACCCAGACTGGACTTGACTAATTCCCTGCTTTTGGCCAGAGGGTCCAAATTTCCATCCCCACCTTCAGGCTTGCCAAGCTTCATTCATCTGGCAGCTCTGCCATGCATCCTTCTGCCCAGCCAAGGTATCACGTCCTGCTGACAAAACAGCCATTGCAGCCATTGGCTGCCAAGGGCCTCGGTGGCACCTGCTCAGCCTGCAGCCATCTGACCTCCTTTCTCACCATCCCCCAATCCCCTCCTGCAACCCCACGCAGCCACAGAGTCGGTTTAAACTGCCCAAACTTCTGATCCCACTGATGAAACGCTGTTCCCAGGCAGCAGGTTATATGTCAGCTAGCCAGCCTCACAGCAGCCCTGTCAACCCCTTTTTTGTCTTACCAGCCCTGTGTTTTCCCCACAGCTTCCAGTTCACCTGATCCAAAGAGCATGCCTGCTGCAATAGCACTGCACGCGCAAGTGGCTCCATCCTGTTGTCAGGTTCACATCAGTCACAAGTCTCATTCTTTGAAAAGAGCCATACAACAGCTTCAGTTCCTACTGGGTTGTCAACAGCAATTTGTCAGTCTGTTGTTTTCCGTTTGGATTGTAATGCTTCCAAACACAAAGCTTTTGCATTTACTTGACTTCTGATTTCTAGATTTCTAGATTTTAAAGAAACCATCATTTCTTTGTTATTTTAATTGGGATTTTCAGATAATGTCTAATCCAAGCTACTTCATATTTAATAGCAGGAGAAATAATTTTTTCAAAGAGAATTACATTTGAACTGTTTTCCATCATTTCTCCATGATCATAGAGAATTAAGAAGAAATACTTAGTCTCAGTGAAAAAAATACCAAGTAACCTACCTGGAACTATAAGTTTTCTATTCCTGTGAAGGAGGAGATTGATTAGAGACACATGGACAACAGTCACTTGCCTGCTGCTGTGTCATATGATGCAGAAGGACATGTATTATCCTGGCTGAAGGATGGAGAATCCCTTTTGATAAATCTGAGTTTGATTGATGGTACCTTGAAGCGTTTCGTATGCAATCTGATGCCAGTGTACTGATCACTGCTACAAGTAGCTCTTATTATCAAGCAGAGGCAGTGCTAAAATCCTTGATTCAGCAACAGCTTCATTTACAGGTTTTCATTTGGCTTTACAGTAAATGAAGAACAAGAGAGGGTTAAGGACTGGTTTAAACTGCCTTAATATTTCACATGTAAATAATTGCTAATTAACCAAAACTCCATTAGGAAGCTAATAGTGCACAATTATTTTTAATGAAAATGTTCTCACTACTTTGCAGTTTTGTCAAGGCATTCAGTGCAGGCGGCATGTTAAATCACTACGTTTTTCCAACAAGCTATTTGAAATCTGTGGCAGCCAGATTTGATTGATGCAGTGTACCAGAGAGCATAAGTATTGCAGAAAATGCCATTTCAGAGTTTAAAGCAGTGGAAAAATTGCTGTTTAATAATTCAGCAGTAAAATGAAAATAATGTAAAGAAGATTAGCCATGGTCTTTTATTGGGTGGTATTCATAGTAACATTCTCATTTCTAAGCCTGTTTTTTCCAAGTTATATTTTTAATCAAATGGTATGAATTAAAGCTTTGTTGTTCTTATTGTGAGTGAGGCCAGAGGGAGGACATCTTCTAAAAGAACAAACTACCTTTTATTCAGCAATACGTCAGAAATAAAATTTATTCTATGTATTATACTTTTCTTTTGTTTCTGTCATAATGATACGCAAAAAATTCAGCTGAAATCTATGTTCCTCTAGAAGCTATTGTTTTCATTGTGTGAACTCTTCAAAAGCACTTGTAAACATTCAGCTGCACCCTGTTTTAATATAGCCTAGATTAGAAGTGGAGTACTAGGATAACTGCTCCGTTTCAGTGTTTCTCTCTTGTCCAGGGCTTCCTTTACACTCAAGATGAGTTGCTTGGCCAGCATACTCAGTGTCTCCTACACATGCCCATTTCTACCAGTCACACTTCTTCCAGAAATCCTGAAAAGCAAGAATCCCTGAACATTTGAAATATACTAAATTCATGCTCTGCAGACCCTTTTTTTTGACACCTAAAGTAATAGTTTCCTGTGTCAATAACACTTCACACATTTCCAGGAAGATCTAAAAATTATGTAAATGTATATTAATGAAAAAGCAAAACAAAGTATTATCTCTTTGCGTTATTTTCTCTACAACTGTATCCAGCAAAATAAATATTCAAAGTCATCTGAGCTTGCTTCTCAGGCAGTTAGACAATCTGGTGAATTCTCAATTCTAAGAATTAAATTTCCATGATTGTTCTGCAAATTGTTCAGTTTCAAATGCTGATTGATCTGAATATCCTGGCTATTGGAAATCCAGTTTTCGGTAGAGTTTATTTGCTAAATCCTATGTTTGAGAATACAAACACAGGGTACAAATCTACTTGGAGATTTGCATCATCCTATACATTTTCCAGCATACCTTACCTGAGCCTTTTCCTATCAAAAATAAAAAAGAACAATTTCCATAAGAGTAATAATTCATGTCAGAGTGTTTCTAAATTTCTGGTGAAAGCATGCAGTAAATTAATTCAGCAATTATTTTACTTGACAACAGCTTTATTAATGGAACTGATACGGACTGGAATTCCAAACACAGCTGTAACAATGGAGATTTTTTGCTGCAGTGTATATCCCTTACTGTGCAAAAACATCCCCTAAGACATTATAAGATTAAGCCAGCCTAGAGCTGTTGTTTAAAGAAAACCACCAGCAGTCACTGCTCTATTTACCAGCCTGGAACAGCAGTATCTAGCAACTTCTATTCTAGTACTTTGGTGCTGCTCAGAGATTGAAAGGCCCCATCCATTACATCTGTCAACCTAGACAGATCTTTTGCCTCATTGTGATCTCTGATTAGAAGATCATCCAATTTCTAAAAATCTTCTAATTTATAAATACATTTTCAGCAGGTTTTCAACACAGTTGGAAAAAGTAAGAAAAAAAGACCCATCCCCAAACATAAACTAGTAATGTGTGTAATCTACTCTCTCCAAAGTATTTGGAAGAATGCAGATTAAGAGCTTTTTTTCCCCTGAGTTTTCACACATTTACTTGTGTAAGAAAAAAAATAGGAATACTATTTTATATATATTGTTTAAAAATGGAAGGGTATAATTGAGGAAGACTTTTGTTTTCTGTTTTATGAGGAAATAAAATAAATATTATTTTCAGTCAAAATTCAAGACATTTAACATATAAATTGCAGAGCTATTTTCTCAGTTCTGCAGGCAGCCATGTATACAGGTAAAGCAGTGCATGTGCAACAGTTTGAAAACATCAAGCTGCAGGGTACCTCACAGCTTAATCTGACATAAAGTGGAATGAAGCAGCACACAGCAAATACTTGTTCATAACACAGATGCTATACCATAGCTTGCAGTTGCCAACAGATAACATACATTTTGTTTTAAAGAAATCAGTAGAAAACATGCTGACCTTTTTAAACAGACAATGGAATCCCTTTCTGCTGGGAATATTCACACATTTAAATTTACCCAGGTGTTTAGTTGCTGTCCTGAAACCATGCCAGCATGTGCAGCTTCTTTCATTATCAAGTACATTGGAAACACTGCCACAGCAATTATTTAAGTTTTCAACAGAGATGGAAAAACAACTCAAGGAATTCTAAATAGTGTTTGTCAAAGAGCATGTTTCTTAGTCATGTATGACAAAACACTGAAAAACAAGAGCAGGGATCAGAGATTACTAATTTAAAAGAATCACTGATTTAAATGAACACGAAATACTGCCCACAGTATAATCCATCTGTTACGATCCAGTTATTAAAATTACTAGAGTGATGTCTTTACCTGAATTAAGGTATAAACAAGACCATATGCCAAAGTCAATAGTATGGATTTTATTTAACAGTAAATGTGAGGTAGAGAGCAATAGGAAAAAAATAGAAGAAGAGGTGAGGTGGGAGAGAAAGACAGTGGCAAAGACAGATTAAGTAGACAATATCGCTGCTTCATGGATCCCAACAGCATCCTGTTGATCTTCTTTTTCTGGTCATCTTGCTGGTGAGGGTCCTGCAAAACACAGAGTTCAATGGATTACCATATGTCTGGGTCAGGGGGAATGCCCTGGTGCCTCCCCAGGCGGGGGGAAGTTTGACACTGTCTCTTGCAACAGACTCTGGATCTGTTGAATCTCTTTGCACCACGTGCAGTGCTCTAGTGCAAGGCCTCAGCATTAAGTCTGGGGAGCACTTTGGGGGGTCTTTGATGGGTTATGGCACCTCCCCGGCTGCTTCTCACAGGAATGTCTGGTACCCACCTTTCCAGGGTTGGGGGCAGCTTTACAGCTGAGCCAGTTTGTGTAAGGGAGGATGGGTGTTCAGTGTCTCTGACCAGGGGTTATGCCACACACCCCAGAACTCTTCTCCTTCTCCCTTGGCTGCGGGGAAATGTGTGCAAACCTGGCCTCAGCAGAGTCTGTGGGCTATGGCCCCCCCAACCTGAACCCAGCTAGGGATGATTTTCAGGACAGCTGCTGCCTTTGGCTTCCTTGTGGATACATTTTTCTCCCTCAGCCTTGTTAACTTCTCCCTAGACCTGAGATAATTGGACAATAGTGTCACTTTTCAAGTCACTTTACCTCAAGTTCCCTTGGGCAGCTTAACTCGCAGTCCAAAGTTCCAGTGAGGTGGCGTATTCAGGGAGGAGTGGGCTTTGCTGGTCGCAATTTCTTTATACAGTTTTGCCATAATGGGCAAATTGTCCTTCATAACAAAACATTTCAGTCTCTTACACCACCATACAAAATTTTTCAAGATTTTAATTAGGAGTAAGCCTTATAAGAAATGAATCCAAGAGCATAAAAACAGTTTTGTGCATAGATCATAATTTTTTCCATTTAATTTGTTAAAGAACTACATATTGGATTTTTTAACATCAATTCTTGAAATCTCAAAGCATTAATAAAGTTCATTTTTGAAGAATTCCATTAATAATTTTCCCTATGTAAACTTTATAAAACATTCCCATAATGTGAAATTCTTCCTATTTAATGAATGTCTGTTTAAATCAAAAGATATTGCTACTTTAGGATTTCAGAAGAAATATCAAGAAGTGCTTATCTAGACAAATAAAGGTAACTGTAATATTCAGAAAGTAGATGCAAAGCTTTTTAGTCTGATTTTCATTAAGACATGCATCAAGATTTTGTAAACCTGTGCTTACTGAATGGATATTCTGCAGATAAGACTAGCTAATGCAACTGTACTGTGAATCAGCATGTGAATTTAATGTGTTGTGGTATACATGGGTGCACATTCTTCAGAAAGCTATTTAAAATGCCTCAGTTTTTACATCTGCAGAAATAAGTGCTGATTTACTAGATTACTGATACTTCTGAAATATTCAGTTAATGGAAGAGGCAATAGAATCACAAAATAACTTTGCAATTACAGTATCATTTTTGTTGAACGTGAGACCACCTAAACAACCAGCCTGCTCAGGAAAGGTCAGCTGTAATAGATTGCCTCAGACCATGTTTGGACAGGCTTCGAATATATCCGTAATGGAGTCTCCACAAACATTCTGGTCAACCTAAGCCAGTATTTTACCAATCTCACAGTAAAAAAAAAAAAAAAAAAAAGGAGTTTTTTTTAATTTGTGGCCATTGCCTCTCCTATCACTGTCTACTACTGAGAGGAGCCTGTCTATCACATCTTCGATTCTCCCCTCAGGTGCTTATACACACAGATGATAACCATTCAGAGCCCCACCCCTCTCAACGTGCTCATTCCAGTGCCTTAATCATCCCTGTGGCACTCCACTGGGTGATCTCCATAAAAGTCCGTATCTTTCTTGTGCTGGGAAGTCCAGAAATGGCACGGCACTCCAGATGTGTTTCGTCAGGGCTGAGCAGAGAAGAAGGATGACTATCCTTGATTGCTGGCAACAACCTGGAGGCTGTCAGCCTTCTTTTCCTCGTGGGGCATTTCTGGCTCAAGGTCACCTTGTTGTCCACCAGGACCCCAAGTCTCATCTCTGCGAATCTGCTTTACAGGCAGTGTAATGTGTCTATTGGTGCACAGGGATATTGCTTCACAGGCGCAAGATTTTTCTTTTCCCTTTGTTGAATTTAATGAAATTCCTGTCGGTCCGTTTCAAGCCTGTCTAGGCCTCTGTGAATGGCAGCACAACTCTCTGGTGTCACCATTCATACAACTTACCTCACTTTTTAGATCTCTGGAATTTAAGGGAGACATCTCTGAGACATTACTATTTGCCTAACTTGGAAGACAGTCAAGTTTTTTTGACATTGAATACAAGGCAATAATCCATGTTACAGTGGTTAAAATTGTGTTGTTTTCACCTTATTCTGTGTCCTTGTCTGTATGCAGAAACTCTGAGCTCTCCCTAACTTAAACCAACAGTACTGAGCCTAACATGAAGCAGACTTTCAGGTGTGTTCAACAACAATGTGGGGGGCAAGAACTAGCCTGACAAAGTAGAGCTGACTTTGGTATTAGTCTGGGAATTACAGTCATCACCCAGAAAATGGGGAGGTCTTGTCTCTCGACCTTTTCAACCCAAAGTGATTTATACCAGCATTTCTCCTTCTTCAGACAGTCTCATTTTTTTCCAAAAAAACCCTGACCAAATAAAAAAATACAAATCAGGAAAGAAACTTGGCAACAGAACTTAGGTCTGTCCTTTCTTGATTCTTTTTAAACAGATTTCAGCCTCTGCCTGGAGATTTCTCTTCAGTTTCCATGATAAATGAACTCTCAATGGTTACTTGATAACCTATTATTTAGGGAACACTCTAGAAAAATGGTTTGGTTTCTTTTAAAAGGAGACAGGCCTATAACTAGTCTTCATTAAATTACATTTGAGTACTACAGAAGTGATATCTCCTGGAAACCATACTTAAAATCCTGCTCAATATATGCATTTGCAGAGAATTACTTCAGCAGTATGTTCCAAGGGGATGAGCATATTCATTCTGAAAGCAGCATAAACTTTCAAAGAAGCCAGCCTTTAAGGCCTAAAATTGTATTCAACAGTATTGATATAGATAGCCCTGTACTTGGCCTTTCCTATTGATTAATGCTAGGTCAGCCCTTTCACAGTATATTCATCTTTTTGGATTGCACTTCAGAAGCGACAGATGCTTCTAAATTATTGTGTGGGGAGCACAGAGGTCTAACCCTGCCTTTCTTGGAGCATTACTCAGATGAGAATGTTGAATTAGTCTCTGTGGCTCTCACCTGAAGGTTGCATTTATCAGATGCTGCTCTTTACTTTCCTGCCTTTGGATATAGTCCATTGTCAATATTTAACATCACTTTTAAAAGTAAGGAGAAAAAAAACATAATCATTTTTTATATATATATGAAGCCAAGCAAATGAGAAATGATCACAATATTAAAGTACTTTTTTTTCTGATTCAGAACAACCTTGTAATATTTACATGATAGTTATGATCTTTCTTATGTTAGTATCCTCACTACTATTTTTATAACCAGAACTTTCACAAAGCAATTTTCGTTTTTATTTTTCATGATGGATTTATTTTAAGTTCACTATTTGGTCAAAGCAACCAAAATGAATATTGAGGGAAATAATGGAAAGTTTATATGAAAGTAGTAAAGTCTATAAATCTGTGACATGAACATGTCTAAGTAGCCAGATTTTCTCTTCATAAACCTGCACACTAAGGATTAAGTCCTGCAGTAGTAACACTCCAAGTATATTAAAAATTAAATTCAATCTGAAGTGTCACAGAAATGTTTTCCATTTCTGGTTTATCACCGTGATAAGGTTGTATTTATATGTGTTCATACTTCTTGAAGAGGTACATGAAAAGTGGGGGAAGACATGTCCTTGCCTTGGAAAGCTACCAGGGACTGAGAAAGCTCTGGAGAATGTGGTTAGGTGAAGGAGTGTCCTAGCATAGTCCTGAATCCAACCTCTGAAATAATGAAAGATCTTGCAGCCTGTGGGGCCTTAACAGAATGTGCTGCTACTCAGAAAGATTATTAAAGCTGAAATGATTTGGGGATGGCATACCCACCTGGAATGATAGATGTAGGCAGGAGACATTGTGCGTTAACCCTTTGTTAAATTACAGCCGGAAAGTCAATAATTTATAAGTGCAAGCTTTAGCCAGAAATTGTATTTCAGTCAATGTTCTTTGTTATCACCCATTTCTGATGGTTTGCATTTTTTTTTCCCCCAAGCAGAGCCTTGTTATAACCAGTCCCAGAAGGTGAGGATAATTTCATGTCTTGTTAATAGATTGCTTGGGGTGGATTAAAGTGGAAGAACACTGAATGATCACCGCTTGTAAACACATTCACATATATATATATATAGGGTTTATTTTAGAATTGGTTGCAAAAGAAAACAGATATGTAGCCATTTTGGCGCTCATTTTCTATAGTAATATAGAGTAATATAAGAATAACACTTAGGAAAACATAGAAAGAAAAGAAAGAGAAACAATAAACATTGAAAGAGATATACAGTCACCACCCCTTGGATCCAGTGGCACATCTTGATTGTAGCAATTTCAGTTTTCATTGGCCAAAGTGACATTCTTGATCCATCACTAGTAGAAAAGTTCAACAATTTCATGAATTGTGTACACGCAGGTTCAGGTGGAAACACCCAGTATCCCTCTTAAGGCGGGGAGTTTTACTCTGGGTGATGTAATGCTGTGAGTCACAGGGTACTTTCAGGAGTCTGATGATCTAAGTTGTTACAGCTGCCTATTAGGTCAGTGCAGTTGAGTCCCTTAGGCCCATTATGGTCAGCAGGGATGAATAATGTCAAGCTACCTGTGAATGTCCCAGTATGTCCCAGCAGGACCGCTATCACAGCTGAATTCACTTTCGTCCCTCACAGGATTTGCCTCTTTCCTTATCTCAGTCAACACCAGCTGTAGCCTGAGGTGGGGCTGTGCTCACCCTCTGCACCTGGGTTTCTTTACACACCAGCAGCTTGCCCCCTGAATGTTTAGGCCATCAGCATTCCAATCTCTCTTCCAGTATCACCTGTGAATACATTCTTCTCCCCAGACCTGGGATGATTGGACAATAGTACCTGCTTTATCTCAAGTTCCTGCCACAGTCCAAATTCAAGTTACTTGACCTGTCTGGGGAGGGGTGGACTTCAGTGGTCCCAGATGAACAGCTGCTTCTTTGCAGTTTGCTATAGTGGGCAAAAGTTCATGATTTGACCAATGTTTAAGCCATTAACCATTTCAGTGTCTCACAACCATGGTAGATGAAACAACTTGCCAGAACTAGATTTGCCTACCCTAAGAATTCTCACATCTTTATCTCTGCTCCTTCCACTGCAATAGTCACATAAAAGCTACCAACTTCTAATAACAAAATCAGCTGAGTTGGGCTTGAGATTTCAATTATTTATAAATTATTTTAAAAAATTAAATTTTGCACATAGCTGATCACTAACTAAATACTAGTACTATAGTCACTGTCATCTGCTCTTTTTCCTTCTTATGTTCAAAGGGCACATTTCAAATTAGATGTTTAGAAAGCTTTCCTATTGGAAGCTTTCCTTCATGTGCTAAGGACTACACTCTGAAAAAGGGATTTTATAATACGTTTATTAAATACGTATTATAATAAATAAATAAAATTTATTTGAGGTCACAGATTTGCCAGTGAAGTAAATAGCTAAATGCCATAAATGTCCTAGTGCTCCACGAGTTCACAGAGTTTCTAGTTCTATATAATTTCCCTCTATTTCCCCAGGACTGGGAAGGCAAAAAAAGAACTGATGTGGGATAAATCAAGAGATAAAGAACCCAACTTTATAAGGAAATTAGCATATAAAACAGCTTAGAGTTCCAAATTTCAGCAGAGGTAAACAAAGAACAAGAGAAATAGCTCATTATAATGAAAATATTTTGCAGCTTTCGCTGCATCATGTTCTCTTCCAACTACATGGCTGCAATAGAAGTCTTCATCTTCAAAGGGTGTTGTATAAACATAGGCTATATTTTTTTAAATGCAGAAGCAAGTCTTTCAGAATCAAAGAGTAAAAAAAGTGATTTATGAACTTTTTTTTTGTATAAAAAAAATTTTGTATTAAAAAAAATCACTCATTCAGTGTTGATTCCAGAAAAATATTCTAGATGCATTTCCAGATAGTATGCACTCTGCCTATTAGCAAAGATTTTGCTTTGGCTTTAAAATTTAAAATTGTCATAAATATTTTTGGTACTATATTTATTTATGCTGTGCCAGTGGTAAAACTATTCATATAGTAAAGATAATTTTCATAAGAAGGATTGATAACTTACTTTGGTTAAAATCTCAAAAGTATGGCTATAAACCCTCAACTTACAGGAGCCTCACTTTCTATTCCTTTTATCCTTCACAGAATGACATCATTTAAGACAATTTCCTGATAACTTTGTGTGTATTCTCCCCAAAGAAGCCAACCGCTCTTTTGCCAAAATCCTACTCACCTTTATCTATTTTCAAGTAGTCCTTCCCAAGAGACTAAAGTATTGTTTACTTCCACAGTAAAATAATGTATATATAATTTACAGCACTTTCTACACTACATTTCCAGTAATTTAGTCAACCTATAAACCCTTTTTCTAAACCTTCCTGGATGTTTATGACTGTATAAATATATTCATACCCTAGCGTCTATATAAGGAAGCTCTGCAGACAGGGATAAGTCTTAAATTCTGATTCTGTCTGCATCTTGGTGTCTACCTCACCAGCTCGTGAAGGCAGTTGTCTAAGTGAAAGATCCATATGTCAGGCTTTTCCCTGAAAGTGGCTGTTCTTGTTCAAGTCTAACTCATGTAGGATGCATTAGATTCACTGTTGATATGAAAATCAATTGCTGCTTGGACCCACTGCCAATGTGCTGATCTGCATGCATGGAACAGCCATTTACTCATCACTTCCAGAAATCAATAGTTTGTTACCTGAAAATAAGAATAATAAAAGCATGTCAGATTGCCAGTACAAGGAGAAAGGTTCACAAATTTGTTTCTGAAAATGGCACAGGGACAGCTACTTTCATCTCTACCCCCCCTCACTCCTTCTCCAATCCAGCAGGTCCAAATGCAGAACAGGCAATTAGGTTGAACATAGTTGGATCAACATTTTCCGTGCCTAACAGAAATCAATCTAAATTCTTTTCTATAGAAATGTTCGAACCACATGTTGTTCTAACTGACCAACAGAAAACTTGGATGCTAATAAAAAGTTTATCACATGTACTGATGTAATTATATGATATAAACAGACTGATTTGCTAAATAATGAAATGAGAGAAAACCTGCTTTTCTTCCATTTTAAGGACATCATTGAAAGAAATAAGTATCTTATATACCACATAGAGGCAGCTGTCTCTGACATGACCATATCCTATTAAGTCTTTGACTCTTCATATTTAAAGGTATCAGCCAGACACAGGCTATCGAGACGTTGCAGAAAGGCTGAATGCTCACAAAGAGTCTTGGGAACAATTAGGTCTTGATTCATTAAGGTAGAAATTAAGTAAAGTGCCAGTAAGAATCATGTTTTATGTTAAAATGTTTGGCTAGACTTTTCAGTACATGTTACAGAGAAAAGAAATGTCTTGAAACATGAATATAGTAAAGCTTTACACAGCTTGTAATGTTCATGATAGCTGGAAGCCAAATAACTTTTTCCGTGTTATCCACTTCCTAGCATAACATACATGGACACATATATACATGTAGACGTGTTTGTGTTTTTCTAAGGACTAAACACAGGTAACGCCCTTTTAGAGAAGATCTGCTTTCCACCAAATAAAGTTACAGAAATGTATCAACAGAGCAGATCTTAGTCTTATGGTCAAGTTCTTTGATACCTACCAGACTGGTGCCTAATTAATTTGGGAGCACAAATCCCTTTTGTTTAACCCAAAATTTATAGAATTTCACAAAGAAACCACTGTCAGGAAGCAGGAATATGACTCAAGTTTAACTATCAACAGGAAAAAATGAGTGAGAGGAAAAGGATGGCTGTCTGGGGGGAAAAAAACACATGCAGAAAAGTCCAAAAAAAGTCAAATGAACAGGAAGGTTGTAGACAAGTCTTTCAAAAGTTCATTGAAGAGATAACAAACCTGCCAAAAATAATTATAATAATTCTTGCAAAAATAGCAACTGAAAGTTTCAGAAAGGACAAATTTGAACATTTGAATAGTTTGATTCTCTGAGCTGGCATGTATCTATTAATGATTCCTTCCCCCCCTCACCACCCTTACGCCCCTCCAAAAAAATCTCTTGAGATATCTCAAAAATATACAAAAGTCAAATAAGTCTAGATATTCATGAAAGTCTTTGTCATACTTATGCATTTGCTAAGTGAGTTACAATACTAGACCTCCAAATAACATTTTAAATTGGTTACTGCTACAGTAAGTTCAGTGTTAACAGATATCAGATAAAAGAAACCTCTCCTATCTCTCCAGCCTAAAGGATGGAATGCTTTTACATGCTGTACCTAGTATTCCAAATTTGTGTGTCTTCTGATACTTGGACTGTCCAAATGTTACAGTGAGTGACAGTTATTGTCTAAAGTTTTATCTTTTATCTTTATCTTTACTATCACAGTAGTCTTAGAAACACATGCAGATAGATAGATGAAAGTAATTCATTGCAAACACAAAAATTGTCTTTCTCTTTAAAGAAAGATTGCTGAAACCAGTACATCTTTTGTTCCTGTACTTCTCCATAGGTAGCTCTGGGCATTCAGCTCATTATAATACATGACTTTGGTTCAGATAAAGAGCAGATTGTGGTGTACGATGGTTAACAATGAGTGACATAAGAGCACAGTGAACAGAGGTCAACAACTTATCTGTAGAACACTTACATTTGTAAATCAAAATATTGCGTGGACTTCTTTTATAAGTGGAAAATAGAAGTAAGATAGAAAAGTATTTCAAATCAGACTTCTTGCCATGAATTCTTATCCAAAAAGCTTACTTTTAAAACTCTTCCTAGTAATATATGAGAAGGATTGATGCTCTGAGCTTGAGATGCAGTTCTTGTAAACATCTCCACCAATTCTATAAATTTGGTTTGGAAACTCTCCATTCACCCTTAGTCTGAGAAGAGTGGAATTTTGCATACTGGCAATATAATGTTAACGCTTTTAATTTTCTTGTGAAAAATTTTAGTTTATTCACACATTTGTGTACTACCACTGTTTATTTTTTCAATTAAAAATTCATAAAGTTGCAGAATTCATTTTTGGACAATTTTTTGAATTGTCTCAAGCCTACGTACAGGGCAGAGGTTTCTCTAAAATAAAAACCATAGAGTAAACTTTTCACTGTTCTTTTGAAACATTTGGGAAAAGTATTATCTCTAGCAACAACTGTATTGATCAAAAATATAAAGAAGTTCTTAGATGTCCATTTCCAGTTTTTGGTCCTAGTTGCCTTTATCAACTTAGAGGTATTCCGTCTTTCTCTCTCAGCTTCAAAGTAGAAAGAAAAACTACACTCAAAGACAGTATCTGGAAAACCATTCCATTTCCTGCTAATGCAGATAAAAGAAGTACTTCTGAATTATACTGGAATAAAAGATAAAGTCTCCAGTAGAACATTCCTCTACTGGTAAGAGTCAAGTCATGACAGTTGGAATACATGTATAGATCAAGATAATTAACATAATGAAAAACATATGGATACATATAAGTATATATTTTTGTTATCTATTTCAAGCTTACTAATATGACATTTAGCAAATTTTCATTACAAGATTTTTTTTTTATTTTAAAATGTATTTATCATAGATTCATATAATATGATGTTTCCTGTCTACTGTGTAAAAGGAATGACTGACCAGCTGAAAAAAACCTCAACAAACAAAGAAAGAAAGGAGTATCAAGATGATAATTAGGAAAGGAGGAAATGGCATAAACCCACCAACCATTAGGAATAAAGACAGAGAATACAATGCTGCTTCAGTTCTGATTTTTCTCATCAGAGACCTGGCACACATGACCACCTTGACTGGAGACTAAGAGCCACCAAGGACTGCAGTCAGAAATGCTCAGTGAATGGCATCGGCTGTGGGATGTTTTGTTATTACATCTAAAATAGCATATGATTCCTAAAGAGTAATACTTTCCTACTGGTAGAGATGATGTTCAATAGAAGCATAAATATGAAACTATGAAAGTGTGTTGCTTAGGAATTAATTCAATTAAGTTTAGTTATAAACTGGTCTGATTTGTCAGTCTTCTAAACATTCCCATCCAAATTACCTCTAATTTCTTAACTGGCATATTGATAAATATGTATGTATGAAAACATGCATTTACTTGCAGTAATGGGGAAGCAAATATTAGTACAGAGGAGCTTGATTAATGAAAAACAGACTGATCCAGTGTGTAAAATTAATTTTTTTCTTTTTATCATTTTTCTATGGTGCTTTATATTCTTGGAATAGGTTCTTAAACTAATGGATACCTAACTCTCTTTTTACATCCTATTAAACATTATTAAATGATACAAGCCTAATTCACCTGAATTAACTTCTGTAATACTTAACTCCTGGTAATAATAACAAATAAACAAAAATTATACATGAAGAAAAAACAAAGAAACAATCAGAAAACAGATTATTTTGTGTAGATTCCCATTCGCTGCAACTGACTACCTCATAAACCTTTGTCTCTTGCTTTCTCACATTCTGCACTGAATGTCTTGCTTGCAAATCCTCTACCACTGTGTATAAAAGACTGTTGATTCTGCCGTAGTATCTACTCCACTGGGAGAAAATGTAAATCCATTCTGATTTCTTTTCTGTCCCTTTTCACTTGAGTTAGGTTTATGTGTTCTATTATAGATAGCTGTGATCCTTTCCTATGTGCTGCAAAACTAAAAAATTCCTGAATCTAAGTGATTGCCCATCATTTGCTAGATTGATACAGTTATCAGATTAGGATAGAACCATTAATTCTCTAGAATGGTGAAGCTGAAAACTAAATGACTATATGCAAAGAGTTTTTTATTTTTTTACAGATCCTTTAGATTAACACAGTCTATTGTACAGAAATTCAGAAAGTTTTTTTACAGTATATTAAAATGTTCTGTTATCACTTTATCCTGAGTTTCCATTTTCTGCTCTTCTGATAAATTTTTACTTCTTTCTTGATTAAATTGATATTTCTAGTAGAAATATTCTCATCCAAAGCCAAAATCTGCAGTATCATAAGGCCTTTGCAACCTTATTAAATATGCCCTCAATAAAACTAAATCAAACCCGGTTCAAATCTATTCTTTACTTTTTGATTGAATTATCAGTTCATCCCTCTTGGTGGAAAAAAAAAAAGGGAGAAAAAGAAAAACCTGAACCATTTCACTATTTCATTGAAGGATGATATCAAAAGCTGATCAAATAATTATAACAGCTGACTAACTTAGAAAAGCTTTCTATATGTATTGGGTGTACATGGCAAGGTTTAGATAGCAGAGGGGCTAAAGGAGTGACTTCTATGAGAAGCTGCTAGAAGCCTGCCCTGTATTGAACAGAGCCAGTACCAGCCAGCTCCAAGAAACACCGGCCACTGGCCTAGGCTGTCCGTCAGCCACAGTGGTAGTAGAACCTCTGGGATTTATTTAAGAAGGAGAGGGGAGCAAACGAACAAACACCACAACAAAAACAAGCTTGCACAAAAGCACTTGCAGCCCCATAGAGGAGTGAGAATATGTGAGGGAAACAACTCTGCAGACATCAATACCAGTGAAGAAGGAAGGGGAAGTGCTCGAGGTATCAGGGCAGACACTCCCCTGCAGCCCATCATGAAGACTCTGGTCTTGGAGGTGAACAATGGAGCAGATACCCATAGAGGAGGCCACAATGGAGCAGACGGATATGTCCGAAGGAGGCTGTGACCCTTGCAGGCTCCTGGCAAGATCTGTAGGCCTGTGGAGAGAGGAGCTCAGACTGCAGCAAGTTCCTGGCAGGACTTTTGACCTCATGGGGGAACCACACTGGAGCAGCCTGTTCCTGAAGAACTGCACTCCGTAGAAGGGACCCATGCTGAAGCAGTTCATGAAGAACTGCAGCCTGTGGCAAGATCTCATGCTGGAGAAGTTTACAGAAGACTGTCTCCCATGGGAGGGACCTCATGGTGGAGCAGGGGAATACTGTGAGGATTCCTCCTGCTGAGGAGAAAGGAGAGGCAGAGACAACATGTGATGAACTCACTGCAACCCCAGTCCATGTCCTCTTGAGCTGCTGGGCCAGAAAGATGTAAGGAATTTGAAAGTAAAGCCCAAGAAGAAGGGAGAGGTCAGAGGAAGGTGTTTGGCAATAAATTAAATTAATTTCCCCAGGCAGAGTCTGTTTCGCCTGTGACAGTAATTGCTGAGTGATCTCTCCTTGCCCTTATCTGGACCTCCAAGCCTTTCATTATATCTTCTTCCCCCCATCTAATTGAGAAGAGGAGTGATAGAGTGGCTTTGCTGGATACCTGGCATTTAGCCAGTGTCAACCCTCCACACCAAAATTTCCAACTGCAAGCACAGTAAACTAGTGAGGAATTGATCTCTCATATTTTAGCTTCTCTGTCATTTCCAGTAGAGGGTTAAAATTTAAAGCTAACTATGACAAGATATTTTGGATTCTGGAAAGAGATAAAAATACTCTTTGCATTTTGCTGCACCACAATTTTAGATATTTGCCTCTTAAATGTAATCCACTACGTATATTATACATGCTAACTCCACATTTAAAGCCCAGAAGCACGTAAATGCATTAGGAAAATTGGATTGCCAGAAAGGCCATATTGAATGGAAGATGCCTGAATTAGCCAGAAAAATTGCTGAGGACCAAGGCAGATGTTAAATTTTGCTGCTCTTGAGAGTTTATGCTACACCAATATACCTTCTATCATTTTGTTTTATACCTTTTTGGAACCAGGTGCAGAAGACCTTATTTTACAACAGACAGATGGCAAAACTGGCGTTATTTCCTCTGCTGTGCGCTTATATTCAGTATCTGAACACTCACCTGGTTTCAGGTGCCAACAATACCCTGATGAAATGAAAGTCACATCCACTATTCAACATAAGCGTGACCTAACTAAAGTGGTGTAGATCACCCCAGACTGCTTAAGATGATGATCCATCTTCTGTAATATAAATAAATAGCTACAAGAAAGTGTGACACTGGAGATACTCTTTACTCAATGAGTAATTGGTGGAGATACCACCCCTGGAGGTGCTTAAGGAGATTTAATGCCATGAGTTGTGGTATAAGTGCATTTAGTGTATTTAGTGCATTTAGTTGACATGGAGGTAATTGGTCACAAGTTGGACTCAATGGTCTCAGGGGTTTTTGCCAACTTAATTGATTCTGTGATTCAATGGCTTGATCCCCAAATGAGCCACAGAATCACTAATGATCTTTATGTTAATTTTTAATCATGCGAGTGAAAATAAATGTCAAACATCCTTTGAAATAAGAGAGAGCTTGTTTGTTAGCTAAGAAGTTCAAGTAAAGATGCTAGACCCTGGGCAGTGACTGACAGGTATATTTTGTAAATGGTAGAACATACATAAAACTATAGATAAGTTAAACTTGAGGAGGTATTGTGAATATGATTTTTTATGTAATTTATAAAAATAAATTTGATACAGATTGAAGAAAATTGACTGGGAGTTTTTTTATTTATTAAGTCTGACTGAATGAATTAAGAGACAGGCTAACATGGGTGACACTGACTACAGGTCACCTGATCAGGAAGAAGTCAACGAGGCCTTTTACAGACATCTGGATGTGGCCTCATGACCACAGGCCCTAGTTCTCATGGGGCACTTCAGCCAGCCTGATATCTGCTGGAAAAACATCACAGCTAACCACATACAGTCCAAGAGGTCCCTGCAGAGCACTGATGACAGCTTCTTGACACAGGTGGTGAAGGAGCCAACAAGGAGAAATGTGCTGTTGGGCCTTTTACTAACAAAGAAGGACTGGTTGGGGATGTGAAGGTTGGAGGGCAGCCTTGGCTGCAGGGACCATGTAATGGTAGAGTTTGGGATCCTGCATGAATGAAGCAGGGCAATAGGTAGGATTGCAACCCCAGACTTCAAGACATGTAACTTTGTCCTCTTCAGGGACCTATTTGGAGGAATCCCATGGGATAGGGCTCTAGAAGGCAGGGGTGTTCATGAAAGCTGTTTAATACTCAAGCATCACTTCCTCCAAGCTCAAGATCAGTGCATCCATATCAGTAAGAAATCAAGCAAAAAGAGAAGAAGACCTGCATGGAAAGCTTCTGACAAAACTCAAATAGAAGAAGAAAATGTATGGAAAGTGGAAAAAGAGACAGGCAACTTCGAAGGAATATAGAAAGATCAGACCATGCAGGGATGCAATGAGGAAGGATAAGGTCCATCTTTTTTATGAGAAAAGGCTGAGGGAGCTAGGCCTGTTTAGCCTGGAGAAGAAATTATTTTGAAGAGATCTTGTCAATGCATACAAATATTTTAAGGGTAGATGTCAAGAGGATGGGGCCTCTTTTCAGTGGTGCACAGCAATACAACAAGAGTCATGAGGTCCAAACTGAACATAGGAAGTTCTATCTGAATGAGATGGAAAACTTGTTTGCTTTGAGAGTGACTGAGCATGAAAACAGGCTCTCCAGAGAGGTTATAGAATCTCCTTCTCTGGAGATACTCAAACCTGGACATGATCCTGTGCAACCTGCTCTTGTGGACCCTGCTTTAACAGCAGGGTTGGACTAGATCATCTCCAGAGGTCCCTGCCAAAGCCAGCCATTTTGTGATTCTGTAATGCTGTGACTAATGGAAAGGAAAGAAAATAAAATATTTACTGTCCAGTAACTAATTACTTGGGTGAGGGAGGAAAGCAGGTTGTAGATTGTCGTGGTTTGACACTGGCCCAATGGCAGGCACGCACAAGAGTCACTTGCTTACCCTCCCCTGCCACAGCTGGGCAGAGGTGGAGAGAAAAAAAAAGTTAATGAAGGCTTCATGAGTGAGATAAGGACCGGGAGAAAACACTTCAAGGGCAAAACAGGCTCATCTTAAGGCTGAAAACTGAATTTATTACTAACAGTATCAGAGGAGGATAATGAGGAGTAAAATAAGCCCTTAAAGCACCTTTTCCTTCAGCCCTCCCTCCTTCCCACTGA
>VWPU01007885.1:198429-406171 GCA_013398955.1 Callaeas wilsoni | reverse complement strand
CCGCTACCAAAACCCAGGCCATGTCAAACCAATACACATATATAGCATTTAATAAATTTTTTCCCAGTGGTACTTATGTCTATTTTGACTTTCAATTCATTTTTTATAATCTTTTATGCAATATAAGTGTGAAGAAAAAAGAAGCAGTTTAAGATATCAGATCAATGTTATTTAAAGTACATATTCATGTGTATCGAGCAAATATTTTTTAGCACACAGTTATGGGAGTTATCTAAAAAATATAGCACCACATTATATACCTTCTGTTCTTGAGTGGGTTGAAATCTCTAGCAAGTGACTTCACCCTTCTTTGTCAAAGCTAAATAATGAGGAATGCAGAGCTCTTCAAATGTAACATCGTCAAGACTGTTCACTAAATAACCTTCATGACAGCAACTCAAAATAACTGTCTAAACTTTCTTAGCCTCCTTTTAAACATACAGTAACAGAGTTTAAATTGCTTTAAAATAAGCCAGATTTGAATGCAGATGTTTCTCTTTCTTGCTCTCACTCTCACGGTTTGTTCTTCTGCAAAGAGCTGAATATTTTCAGCTTCTCTTCCATGGTATCTAATTATTATACAAATTCTTTAATAATACTCCTTTTTTATGGCACAAATTCAGTATTTCCTAAACCATACACCTCTCTGAAATATACTGGAATTGTGATAGAAGTGGTGGAATTTTTTAAGCAAGTTTTCACGATATATGTCAAACTGTCAGACTGATGGTCACAGAATTTGTTTTGGGTAATTTGGAAGTCTCAGATGTTGAAAGGGAACGTTCTTGGGTAGAAGGAGTGCATGGTTTTCTTTCACAGATAATCCCAAACAATTGCTTTGTTCTTATAACCACTATCAATTCCAAAACTGGTTTTGCGGAGGTGAAACGTTCTCTATCAAAAGCCAGCAATAAATCAGGGTTCATCAGCTTGACAGTTGCCTGTACAAATAATGCTGTTATTCACTTGAACTGCATGAAACCATAAAGATTTAAAGTTGAAATTGTTTAAAGCATAAAGGTTTTAAAAATGTCACTGTCGGGGAAGAGTTCACTGGAAGGACAAATCAGAGGTTTCCTATGATGCAGATGTTGGGCAGTGGAGGAAAGGCAGAGAAACAAAAGCAGTGCTGTAATTAAGAGCGATGCTCTTCCCAGATAGTTCATCACTGTCATTGTCTACTGTGTGATTCATAATATGATCAAAATAGATCAGGTGAATTGCAACCAAACTTTAGCTGTTTTTCTTCAGACACGGAACCATGGGTGCCTGTCTTATTTGGAAAATATCTGCAATGTTGATGCCAAATGTTGAGATCAGTTGTGCTGATTTGTTTAAAAATCATAGAAAATATACAAAATATGATATTTCACTAAAACTCAGTTACCAGGCTCCCAGGAAGGTACAGGATAATCCAAGGGTTGTATTCTGAAAAGCTTCTCTGCTGACTGGTTGCTGCCTCAGCCCCATGTTTCATCAACTTCATTCAGGCAATTTTACTCCATTGCTGTTTATGACACGCCTTATTTTTTCTTTATTTCATCCTCTGCCACCCTTTTCTGTACTAAATGCATTTGTTTTTCCACTAATCAACTTCTATGGGACTACCCCTTTCCTTCCATCATTTCACTATGAAAGAATTAATAACGTGCTTGTAAATAATGGCTTGCTTTTAAATCAAGCTTATTCATTATGCTTTTATGTTGTAAAAATTAACATCATATTTTATCCATCTCTTCTGTTTAAAAGAGAAGTTTGAGAAGTCTAGAAATTATTTTTAATCCTAATTTTTAAATATTTAAAATGTATCCCTATTCCTTTGGAGGAGAAAACAAATTTTTATGTGAAAGATTGTCTACAGCTGATCCACAAGAACTTTTGTTTCAGTGTTTTGGGGAATGAAAATTAAGAAAGAAATGAAGGGATCCCCAAGTAGCTCTGATACCCAAAGAAATTCATGGAAATGCAGGAGACCCAGACGAGCTACATCAGCAGTGAGCTTGTTGGCTGTCCTCAATACTTTTTGCTGGAATTATCCAAATCTCTGTCATTAATTAAAGATTCATTAGACCATGAAATCACCTTTTATCCCAGTGGAGTAGGTAAGATACCTAGAATGGGAGAGATTGAATAAAGTTCCCATCCTAAAGAAAAAGATTTCCGCACTTAATTAGTATTACAACTTGACTACTTGCTATTCTGAGAAGAGTAGCAGTCTTTTTGTATGTTTTACCAGAAATTTCATCCTGGACCAAAGGATCGGTTTCAATTAATCAACATTTTCCAATGAAAAATTTCCCAAAGGACATTTAAAAACCATGATAAGCTCTTAGTGTTAGTTATTGGCCTGTCCTAATCATTTTCAGAAGTGTTATACAGAATATTTAATACAGATGAGAATAATTAACACACGAAGCAATAGATGAAGTTCATGTAGGGTATAGATATGATATGAATTCAGTAGAAATTGTATCCAAGCTCAAAATTTAACATTACTGTTAGAATTAATTCCATGCCTTTCATAATCTTTTATACACTTATATTTGGATGGTATGAAAATTGCCCTTTGGAGGTGCCAGTCTCTCACCAGTGTCAGGAGACAAACCTTAGATGACTAGCCTAGATAAGGTATGTACTTTTGGATTAATTCCACTGCACATAATTATCTGAGAAATGCTTAAAAAGACTCAAAATGTAAGAATTCTGAAAAGTGAGTCCTGCAAAGTGGGAACTTCATTTTAAGAAAGTGAGGTGAGGGAGCATAAAATGTCCTTGTGATGAGTTCTTAGGGTTATATCTGCAAGATAGTTAAACTAGTGAAATAAGTGCTTGCTAGCTCATTATTCCTATATCTGTAGATATAGATTTATTTCTTTTTCTGAGGCACTCTCATCAGAACAATGAAATAAGCAGCCTATATAAATTCTCATCCAAAGAAAGGACAAATAGGGAACTTTATGACACACAAAATGATCGGGGTCTATAAGAAGAGGAACCTGTCTTTGCAATCAATAAAAGATCTTGAGGCTATCTGAAATCTAATAACTCCTTCCACATTGTCACAGACCAGAATAACAGGGTCAAAGCTGGGCGGAGTATGACTCCTTCTTTCAGTGCAGGTCATGCTGATCATAATACTTTTATTATCCTGTTGTTGTGGATCATCTAAAATGATCAGTGTGACCATTTCTTTGGTTTCACCTCTGAAAGGTCCTTAGGGGAGGAAACAAGGAGTTATCAAAGGTATCTCAAAGAAAATAGATTTCTTTTTCAAATAGCTTAATCATCCTACTTGCTAGAAAAGCTTTTAAGATATAAGAACGATCAGGCATTTATCTTTTTGTCAGCTAAGCGTACACTATCGAATACTATTATGTAAATATGCATCATTGCAGTACAGCCACTAAATGGAGCATGTAAATTATAACAAACACTCTTCAAATAGCTAATAATTAACTCCTCAGTGCTCTCAGCACCTTGCCCACTCAATATTTACTGAAACTTTCTAACTCTGTTATGAAAATTTTTCCTTTGTGGCAAGAAATAACAAGGTGTTCTACCCTCTTTTGTTGATATGTTCATTTCCTCCTTCCACATGTGTAAAAATGTATGTACATATGTATACACATGCACAGCCTGTGGTCAGAATGAGGTGCTATGAGCCAAAAGTGCACTGACATAATGAATGAGAAATGATGAAATAACAGTATGCCAGATCCTAAATATCAAAGTCTCACTCATGTTGCAGGAGAACTCAAGAGGTCTCTAGTTCAAGCTACCGCTCAGAGCAGGGTCAACAGTGAGATCACACCAGGACTGGATCTTCCTTTCAAGGATGGAGACTGCAATTCCCCTCTGGGCAACCTGCTCCAACCTTGGACTGCCCATCTAGGGAAGAAGTTTTTTGTTCTACCCAGTTGCATTTCCCTCTTTTTTTAATTATGTCCATTGTTCTCTCATCACAAAGTGAATTTTTAATGTTTATTTCTTAAATTCTGCTTTTTTACCACATACACAGATGCATATTCTTGATAGCAGGAATACACACATTTACAGCCTACCTACACGTTCTTTGATACTTTTAAAATTCTAATTTCTTTTTAATTTCTTTGTTCAATTCCCTTTATGAAGTACAAATGAATGACACACCTGTGAAAATGAATCTTGTTATTACCTGGAACTTTAATAATGATGTAGTACAGTGACTTGGTAAAAATGTACAGAGCTACCAATTGCTTGCAAATTGCTATCTCAAGAATCCCTTGCAGGGGAGGATATGGCTATATCAGACTGCCTGTAGCATAAAGTGGCATTTTTAACTTGTGTAAGTTTACATTATGAAGTTAATTGAGCCCTTATACTAGTAAGATGTTACCACTACTTCAAAAATATAGCTAGTTTTCAGGTGGAAAAAAAAATCCACTAATTTCAAAGATGTTTCTAAAAAGAACCAGGAAAAAAAAAAGCCAGCCTGCTTCATGTTTCATCTCAGTCTCATTTAAACTTGGATAATTAGCTATCACAGTGCGGTAATCTTTATTTTCATCTATGTAAATAATGTGAAAACCAAAACTCCAAAGGTTTTTGCTATATAAAATATTACCCTAAGGAAGTAGTTTTATTCTTAGGTGTGGAAGTTCTTTATCACAAGAGACAGTCAGAGAAGTGGCCTGCAAAGGAAAACAACACAATTGAGAAATCCCACTGGAAAGCAGTGTGTAGGCCAGGAGCCATAGATTACAAACAGGTTATTCCTCCCATTTCAAAGTGGTAAATATTCCCTTCCCTACTCCAAAACTAGAAGTGAATGAATACCTTGATGCTGTTTCAACACATTCCATCCGCCCACCACCACCGCTCTGACTTCTGAGGGCTGCCACACTCCTTTCAGGCTGATACACAGATATTCTTCCAGACACAAATGTTTCACGCTTACGCTGAGGATTTTCACTGAACCTCACTCATCTCCTTAGGATAATCCAAGATCTGTTTTTTCGGGATCTTTTGCATGCCCTGTAGGGATGCATGTACATTAGCAGTATAGTTCAGAGGGAGTGTGCACCACTGATGCAAGCGCTTGCTTGCTATGCTTTGCTTCACATTGGGCAGCAGTTTTGGATCCTCCAAAATGTATTTCTTTGTGATGAAATTAACTCAAAATAGTTAATGCCTGACCACTAACAGATCACCACTGGAGCAGACCCTCCAAAATGCCTGTAGTGAGGATGACACAGCACCAACACCAGCTCTTTCCTCTATAGACCTCTCATTGGGATGCTGTTCGTGCTGATGTAAAGACATGTAATTAGCTGAAGCATTTGTCAGGTAGAAGATAAAGAGAGGATTTTTAATAACCATTCTCTTTTGTTTGTTAATTTGGTTTTTTAAGATGCATAATCCTAGGCTCTTGGATACTTAGACTAGTTCTACTTGAGTAAATTAAATAATGCTGGGCCTGTGGCCCAGGCATCAAAATTTGGCTGTTTAATTGTTTCTATGTTTCCTGGTACATATTGCCCAATTTTCTCCAGCATAGTTAGCAAGCCAGCCAGAATGAGGGACTCTCTCTAAAAGGACCCAGGGACAAAGCCACCCAGGTGCCTAAGGGTGTCACACAGCCAGAATGTGCCAGCTTCTCTCAAAATCAAGGGACTGTCCCTGCTTCTGTTGAAGTTACTTGTATGGCTGTAGCCCATATTGGAAAAAGCACAGGCAAGGGCTAAAGAGACAAGGAAGGTGGAGGCACAGTTAGAATGGGTTTGTTTGCTGAGGCACCGAGTTACCTGTGTGTGTAACATTTGATATGCTGAGGCTTTCTCTCCTGTGTGGCTGTAAAGGAATTCTACTGCAGGGGGGCTGTCAGAGACCTTACTCTGGCCCTGCTCTGCAGCAGACCAAGTGTTTTTCCCTTCTTTCAAGATGGAGCAAATGAAGAAACCATCTCAGTCAGTAAAAGCTTTTTCCCTGGCATTCAGTAAGTCTCTAGATTAATTAGAGAATGAACTGAAAAAAAGTTCCTGCCCCTTTAACAGTTGTTCAGGACCTGCAAAAAATGCAGCCACAACTGAAAATTCATCTTTTCTGAAGTGCTGTTAGAATAATTTACTTGTAGGCTTGTGTACAGGGCAAATGAGGTTATTTATATTGTGGGCAGCAGTTGACAATATAAATTTGGAATTATTTGTTTTCAGAGCTCAGCTTTCTCTTCTCAGATCCCCATAGCTCTGCTGGCTGGCAAAGGGAAATAGAAGAGAGATGTCATCCTGTGACAGAATGATCTTTTCACCAAGTTTTTTTGAGGCATCAATCCACAAATGTAATCAGTGCTCTCCCCTGTACTCTCCTGGACTTCAGCACAATTCAAAAAGGTTTTATATGTTGGATACTGACTACTTTTATTGGCCTGTTCAGCCTAGTATCCACACTACCTTTTTCACTACGATTTAGTAAAGACCATTTAAATAAAGATACATTTATAACTGTTTCTAAAATGGAAATTGCCGGAGGAAAACTCTATTTTGTTATGTTGCACAGAACAGAAATCAAAACAGGGAATTTCCAGCCTTAAATTTCTGAGTTCAAGCTATAACCAAAGAATAGAAATGGAAGATAGACCCACAAATAGTCGTAATTATTGTAAGCACTTTTACTAGAAAAAAAAGTAGTTTTCTTTTACTAAAAACTTAAATTCAAAGAACTAAGGTAAATAGAACATGAAAGCATACTGTACCATTGTAGTTATTTTCCAGTGTTATTGTATTTGCCAGTTCTGTGTAAGCTGACAAATCTTCTGTAGAAGGATAAGTTGCTAACATGTCAGCAACCTAAAAATAATAGTAAGACTTACTTCAGGAGCCTTGTGTTGCAAAACCAAGATTTATCCAGGCAATTTAGGTTTTAGTTCCTTCATACCATTGATGAGAACTTTAACCCTTTTTCTGGGAAGAATTGTTGAGGAAGGATTCAGTGAGCAAACTTTAGCTATCCAAATATCAGGTATAGCGTCACAGTATAATTTAGCTTGGAAAAAACACCCTGAGGTCATCTAGACCAACCTTCTTTGCAGAGCCCATGGCAGGTTGTGCAAATCTTTAAGCAGTTGGTTCTCAAACACCAACAAAGATAAAGATACTCTACCCTTTCTTTTATTATTTGACTACCATCCCTCTCACCCCTGTATCTAACCAGAATTTGCCATGTTTTCACTCATCTCTGTTGCCTCTCACTCCTGAGAAGACTGTCTCTTCCTCTCTGTGTGTTTCACCTGGGTAGACGTAAACATACTAAGCTCCACTTTGAACCTTCTCTGGGCTGAACAGACCCACCTCTCTCAGCTACTTTTGGGATTCCATGTGCTCCAGGTCCTTGGCCAGCTTGGTGACATCCAGTAAACTTTCCACATCTTTCACAGAATGAGACATCCAAGAAGAGCATGGCACATGAAGTTCTTGTGAGGCCATTTCTCCAGCCTCTCCAGGCCCTTCTGACTGACAGGCTTCACTGCATTGACCACTCTCCCAGTCTGATGTCATCTTAAACTTGCTGAGGTTGTCCTTTGTCCCATCATCCAGGCTGCAGACAAAGATTCCAAATAGTATCAGTCTCACACAGCGTAAATAAACAGTTTGAATTTTATCTGTGTTTAAGTGAGAGAGCTGTCACTCCAAAAAGGTTATTCATCACAGCCCCACACTCCATCTAAAATGCCCATCAAATAATGGAGGCAGCTTAATTTCTGGGATTAAGTGACTGAGATTTTGTTTATATAGTGGCAGCACTGCCCCGGTCTGGAGTGCATGTGTGTGAGACCAGTGGAGTTAAATTGGATTCATGCTGATTTAACTGACAGAGAAATCTTCCTTAGTTAACTTCTCTGTGGGAAAGACCTTCAGGCTTTGTATGATCAATGGCCATTTTACTGTTAAAAACACTGTGGAGATTAAAACAGTGGT
This sequence comes from Callaeas wilsoni, assembly GCA_013398955.1. Classification (NCBI taxonomy): domain Eukaryota; kingdom Metazoa; phylum Chordata; class Aves; order Passeriformes; family Callaeidae; genus Callaeas; species Callaeas wilsoni. Next base: position 398,219 of record VWPU01007885.1, on the reverse strand, counting down.
TTACGACTCTTAACTATTTTATCTTTAGACCACCCAAGACATGCACGAATCATTTGTTGTGATTCCCTCAATTAATTAGATGTAATAGTTAGAATATAGTACATAGCACATGCGAGTTTTTCTGTTATCACGATGAGCAGTTTGTTTTAGTGACATGACAGCTGATTTTCAACTACCCAGAAAAAAATTTTCCTCTCAGTAAATCTCCTTCTGCAAGAGCCAATCCATGTATTTGGATTGGAATTAGTGTCTCCTACATATCAGTACAGAAAGACTGCTTTAATCCATCCGTGACAGATGGCAGGCCAGTCATTGGTCCACCTTGCTGTCATGTCTCTATACTTTGTTTTTAATTTGGTCAATAGTGTTTGCCAGGATAGCTCTCAAATCTGCTACCAGACCCTGACATTTTCAAATAATCAACCTGGTTTACAAAAGAAATGCATTTAGACAAATTAATCAAGTGGCTTTCAGGAAGGAATATTTTCTAAGGTTTATTCAGAAACGCAGAATGAGAAATATTATTGCTGACAAAAACCTCAATAGATGAACAGTTCTGAGATACAGAATGCTGAGGATAAAAATCAGAAAGACAAGATTTTTTTTTTTTTACCTGTAGCAAAAGAAGAAGAAAAGGTCACTTGCCAAAAAGACAGCTGAAATGGAATTAGTTTTCAAATTATAAGATTAAAGAGTGTTTGCTTGAAGAGAGTGTTATTATAAAGTGTGCAAAGAAAGAGGAGAGATTAAAACATATAGAGGATTTGAGCAAAGATAAACTGTGTATCCTATAGGTTATAAGGGCTCCTGTGAGCTTTGTTTGCCAGTAGGGTTTCATAACCCACACAAGACTGAAATCTTATTTTTAAATAAGAGGTTTTTCTCATGTGCAGGAGGGGTTCACCTCTTTTTGATTTTGTGCAGGTGATAAAGGAGCAAAGCTGCCACCAGAGGAAAGAAAAATTACTTAAATTTTTCAGAGATAAGTTGGGTATTTTTCAATGTCTTGGCCAGATTCTTCTGCCATTTCTGTTGGTGTAATTCCTCAGTCTGGGTGGCTAAATGTTCTTCTTTGCTATTTACAGAGGAGTTTGTGTGACTATTTGCCTTGCCTTTTAATAAAAGGAAGTACTTACCATATGCAAATCCGGCATTTCATGGTAAACAACATACCCTCTGAACTACAGGGCACCACACCTCCTGCTCTGTGTTGTCAAATGGCTTTCAAAACACATGGCAGGGCTCTGTCAAATTTAAGTGTGTTAACCCTTCACTTTCTTTTTTTTTTTCATCAGTATTATTTCAGTCCTTAAATTCAGTGGCAAAAAGGAAGAAATGAAAGTTTATGTAAAGGACAGAAAAAATCTGGCCACGGTGTTTTGTTGTGCTGCTAAAACCCTACCACCTCTTCCCAGCTGCTCTCTCTGCAGCCAGCCCCTGTCTGCACATCTGCCTGGCGGGGCTGTCTCAATGTCATACCATTTCTCCAGCCTGCCAAAGTCCATCTGAAGAGCAGCACATCCACTTCTCCACCCGAGTGTCGGAGGACACCTTGTCCCACTCACTGCTGAAGGAATTAACCCCTGTCACTCTAGCAGTGGCCCTGAGGATGGCACTGGAGATGGCCACAGCTGGGTTTACCCCCTCTTTCCCAGCTAAGCATTTCTGCTTTGTGAAGCTGTGACAGTGTGTCCCATGCCCCGTAAGAACAAATGTCTTTTCCTTTATTTGAGCTTAGTTGGTCAGTCCTTTTCTTTCTTTCCCTGAACAACACCGCCCCCCCAGCTCCGCTTAAATTTATTATTTTTTTTCTTGTCTATTAAAACTTTCTCATCTTTAGATTGAGAGTTTGATGTTCAGCAACTTTGTGTTTCTGATCTGCTACTGGTTTTGTTTGGGCTTTGTTTATTTTAAAATTTTTTTTGAAAGCTTTTTATAAGCTTTTTTTTACAGAGAGATCTAAAACCTGTAGATCAGCATAGTGCTATTTACATAGACTCAAGTTCTTTTTTCTCCTCACCTTCTTTTTTTTTTTTTTCAATTCCCTTACATCATTGTGAGTATTTGTGCATGTTTTCCACTTAGGGAATTTTGTAAAGTTTTCAAAGCCTATTCTGAAACATGATTTTTGACTTTAGCATGTGTGACTCTGGGTGAAGTCCTTGACTTGTGGGAATATGTACAGAAATGAGGGACTGACATGATTTCCAGATATGCAAATGCACTCATTTCACTATTTTATTCTGTCTCTCTACCTTACTGGTTATGTATATTTCATAACTGCTACATGTAGATATTAGATAGTGAAATCCCCTTCAGGAAGAAAAAAGTGTCCTTGAAATACTAGCTACTACCTTTGGGCTTTATGAAGTGCTCCTTGGTCATTTGTTAGCCAGGGAAAGTTCCCATTAAAATAAAATTTATTTATACGAGTATGCCAGTTGGATTGAGGTACTTGCATACTTCACCTCTAACCCTATGACAGTCTATTTTTCAGACTAAAAAGATAACCCTAGACTCCCAGCACTTATATTTCACCTGTGTTTCTAGAAAAACTGCTTTGATTTCCATGACATGAACCAAAGTACTTTGACTCCCACTTAAACAGTCATCAGGAAAATTTTCGAGATACTCATTCAACGCATTCTTCATCTAGAAGATCTTTTCATACCCAGCTCCTATAGGGAAGGATCCCAAAGGAATGTATAACATCCATCAGTAGAGAAGTGCAGAACACGAGTTTAGTGATCTGAGTAGATGGGAATTGACACAATGCAAGTCTGTGATATGCAGAAATGAGAAATAAAAGAGCTCTAGAGTACCCAACCCACCCTATGTATCACTCCTCATTCAGAGCACAGGAGGTGGCCACCACAGTGGTGCTTGGCAGTTTTTCGTCTGCCTTTATGTAACGTCTTTCCCCCTCCCCTCTTCCTTAAAAATCGCCCTTTTTTTTTTATTTTTAAATTTTTTTTTTAAGTACAAACTTGTTTCAGAGCAGTCAGTGTGATTTTTAGAATAGGGACTGTCATTTTAGTTGTAGGCTTTTTAGATTTCATTTTCTTTGCTGTTAGGCAACTGGTCCCTAGGCTGAAAGAGAACCTGAAATTTGGGATTGCCCATTCTCCAAAATGTCTACAAGGACATGTTATGGTCCATGTTTAGAACTTGATTTTAGAATCTGTACAAGATGTGCTACAAGGGAAAATGTTGTTTTGGCTATTAATGAACTAGGCAGCCATTCCTAAAATCCCTTCTGTTTCTAATTTCCGTGACTTCACTGTGCTTTCTCACAGTATCTTAATTACTTGTTTTATATCCCTCTGCTTCCCCTTCTATCCAGTTCTTAACAGACGCTGTTCTCAACTTTTATTGAGCTGAGTAAATGTGATGCACATTCAGTGCCTTTCATTATCAGCCCAATAAATCCAAAATGATTCACATCATCTATTTTACCTCTGTTTTGCCTTTTGGGCACCACCTTTGTCAATTGATCTCTTTTAAGAGTACTGCATTTCTCTTCCCTGTTGACTGTGTGTTCCTCCAATGATCATATTCAAACACTAATCCCCTGATTCTTTTCAGTGGGAGGTGAACATTATTGAGGGGTGATAAAGTGGAAAGGCAGAATGGAAATGTGAGTGTAAATTGATCACTCAGGGCAGAGGAGGAAGAGAGGAAGTTTAGAAGGCAGTAGGAAGTATATTATTAGCAAGAATGTAGTACTGCACAACAGAGACTTTATTAATTTGAGATCTAAACTCATGATTTCATGGGATATTGCAGTGAATCATGCAAGCAGTCTAGCTTATATTTTTTCTAGCTTGGAGATCTCTGGACTGCACTTCATTGAGACAGAAGACAATTTAGGCATGTTCAAGAGGTCACAGCTTGGGTAGGCTCTTAAAACAAAGCCCGAAAAAGGACATAATTGATTCTTGTAAGCAAACTCAAGGCAAAAAACAACAGGGCAGGGAAATAATTGTTTAAGGCAGAGGAGAACATCACTGCAAGAACAAATAGTTACGGATCACCAAAGAATAAAATGAAGGCAGAACCTTTAGATAAGATTAGATACATACAGAACTATTGAAGATAAAGAAAAAAAAAAGAATGAACAGCCATCTATTAACCTTATTTTTGTTTTCTTGCTTAAAAACCTGTGTATTTTGGGTCAAGTTTATAATTCTTGATTCAGAAAAGAAATATCTCCTGCCATTTTCCCAGATGCAAATAAAGGAGCCAATAAATGCTCACTTTTTTATGTCCTTCCCCATCTTGTGGGTAAACATATTGGTGTCTCTATGTCTATTTTAATAATTTGTTATATGTATAACGGATATAAATAAGAAGACCTGTGACAAAAAATATAGAAGGAATGATATAAAGGAAGTACACTGAGGTGGTGTATTATAATCTTTAGTTTATAACACAGACAGACTGGGGAGAATTTTGCCGTTTTCCAGAGAAATTTTCTTTACTGGAAAATATAACTTCAAGGCTGCTAAACTATTGACAGATTTAGGTCATAGTCAACAAATATTTCAGCAATTCACGGGGAAGAAGAAGGATGGGTCAATGTGTTTCATCTTAGCATTTCCATGAAAAGTTCACTTTTTCAGTCTGTTTTAAAAGGAGTTGTAGGATGTGAGACTGTGGAGGAAAATTTGGGCCAGATACTTTCTTTCAAAGGAATAATGTTAATCTCTCATGTCAAATAGATAAAGACTGCCAGAAAGAAAAAGAAAGAGCAGTAAAAAATGAGTGCATGCTAATGCTCAACTTAATTACCTTGGATGATGAAAAATGAGCTCTATTATTTTCAGAAAATAAATAAACCTGGGAGATCTTTAGAAACAGGAGAATCACTACTTTTCTAATCCATAGCTCGAATATTTTCTGCACTGTTTGTCTGCTACTTGAGAAGAACTCTAGCCAAAGATGTGCATGGATCTTATATATTGGGAAATATTTTCTGTCCTGGAAAGCTGCCCTGCCTGCATTTCCTGATGTTGAAATACAAGACTGAAAACAAGACTCACCAAAAACAAAAAACCAAAAATACACCCCAACCCCCCAAATAAATCCCCACCAAACAGAAACAAAGCAATTCTTAAGTCAGACTTTGCACAATGACATCTCTCACAGCAATGATTTGTTTCAGCAAGAACAGTAAAGTTTTACAGTCCTGATGAAGTTTAAGGGCTTGTACTGCAGAGAGAACAAAAAATACTGTCTCAGACTTAAAAATGCTCTTGGTGGCTCAACGTTAATAGTATGTGGATGTAACAGCTGGGCCACTCTCAATCTCTGTTCAGAGACTACTACACTTGCCCTTTTCCCAGTATAAACAAAGCTAGTGTGACAATTCAGTCACAATATATATCCCATTACATGTGTTATGTTTGGATTTGAGTAGCCCGGGCAATAATTTATCTTCAAGTGGGGGAAGGGAGCAGCAGTGCTTTATCAAAATCTTCTCTCAATTCCATCAGTCCTTGGCTGACTTGGACTTAATTCAGATCCTATTTTAGTTTCACATAACTTCGCAGATTTCTACTTCTGTCTTATTCCATAGGGCTCTCTCTATGGCAGGTCATATCTTGGGTCATTACATTTCCCTCTGGGCAGCAGCAGACGCTTTCTTCTATTTGTCTTATTCAACTGCTGTGAAGCTTGCCCATGGGTAGCAAGAGTTTATTACTTTTTTCCCCCAGTGGGTGTTTTTTTATCTTTTTCAGCTGCACCATGCCAGTGTGCTGCTAAACTATCAGAACTCCTGCTTCATTGGTTTCATTTAGAAGCCTTTTTATACGTTTGTCTTTGCCAGAGCATCCACAGAATTATTCTCAGTCATATACTGACTATAATCCTTTATATTAATGGTACACTATCTATTCAGCTCTCTGCTGCTTGACCCTTGCCTTGAGCTCTGTTTATTTCTGGTAAATATTTTCCAGCATATGATCTCGAAGCAAAAATTAGGTTAATGCTTGTATTTTTCATAGTATACATTTCCCACTCCTCCCTGTCTATTTAATGGATTTTCCAATTAAAAGGGACCTTCCTGGCTATTTTATCTGACCCCCTGCATTACAAGGCTAAAGAAAGCTGCACAGCAATTGCATGGTAATGCAATGACAACAGCCCATTGTTTTCGTCCTTCAGCTTTGAGCACACCACATATACATGGCAATGTTTATATCTATTCTTATTCAGCCACTTGCAAAAAAGGACACTCAGAATTTCAAAGACACTTGGAAATAGATGCACGCTAAAAAGTTAATGTGTATGAACAGGGTAAGATTACATGGACTATCTTCTGAGCACCCACCGTATGTTCTCATGCTTGGGCAAAGTCTTTACAGGGTGATTATGCCAGGCAATAGCTTTTAAAACATTGGCACATTCAAAAGGTGCAGCAGCTGAAGAGCACTGGTATATTTTGTGAAAGTTTGCTTTGTGTTTCAGAACCTATCACTATCATTATGGGTGGTAAGCATGGCTCAAAATGTGTCCTTTCACTGTTCTCTGCCTCTCCCTCAGGGTAAGGACAGGGCTGATCCGTTATAGATGTACTCTAATATGGAACTTCTGCAGGAAGATTCCTGTTCCCATCTCATATAGGGTGCACATTCAGTCAAATGCCTAGACTGATAAAAATATACCAAGTTATACTTAAGTGCCAGGGCATTAAGGACTGCAAAACTGGCAACAAAAAATGGATAGTTGCAAGGTCTGACATCCCTTTTAAAAAGGAACTACTTTTTGCCAATTGAAAAAATGATCTGGAATATCTGGTGAATTTGCAAAGTGTTTTTCATCCTATCACAGAACTGTAGAGCAGTTTGGGTTGGAATGGATTTTAAGGATCATTGAGTTCCAACCCCCTTGTCATGGGCAGCGACACACACTACACTGGGTTGTGCAAGTATCCATCCAATCTAGCAAATTTGTTCAAAATCCAGACACTTTTTCATTCAGTTTTTATTTTGTAATATTATTGTTTTCATCACTGAATCCAGAATTATTTTTTTCTTTGAAGGAAGACTGATACTCTTGAGTCTACAGTTATCTCCAAAAGAAACACAAACTCTTCTGGCAATTGAAAAGGCTAAACTTAAAAGAAAATCTTGTAATAAATCAAAATTGAATTTAAAAAAATCGTACTTAAGAAATCATTACCTGTTTTCCATAGAGAATAGATCTGTGGAGGTGATCAACAGGTGATTTGGGGAAATCTGTTGAGGTTCAGAGACTGTCAGAAAGGCAGACAACCCACAAGAACTTGTTTCTATTTTAAGGACACATCTAAGGTGAAGATAGTCCTATGGAAATGTATGAAATTATATCATTGGTGTATGTGTCTGGATAATCTACAATATATCTGAGTATATCATCTTCAAGGATCACACAGAACTTTGTCTACTTTTTTATATTTTGGAAGTACTCTTTGCAAAAGTTTGTGGAAGACCACGTCTTCATACTGTAGGTATTGATTACTCTGTGTGCAAAATATTTGCCTGTGTAACTAACTTTTGAAGGCTTAGATCGTCTAGGGGGATGTAAAAATAATACACGTTGAGTGCAAGAGGTTTTCCTTATGATAGCATCTGAATTAAGTGAAAATGGTAAAATTAGAGGATACTCTTTGTGTGAGTGGATGTATGTGGGTTTTAGTACTGAGTTAATTAACCTTCCATCTGGCAGATGCTGAATGCCTTATCAGCAGAGAAATTTCAATGATTCTTATTAGGCTGGTGAGGTTTGTTCCCATTCATGCTTGCACTGAGGATGAAAAGGATTGCTTATATATTAAATATGTTGATTTAGGGAAAAGATGGGTATTCAGTGGATTGTCAGCAACAGATGGAGATCTGTCTGTAGAACAAAGGGATATAAAAATGTGTCTACATATAGAGGCAACAAGTGAATGGAAAATATCAAAGCCTGAAAATATTTGCAAGAAAAAGGGGCATATTAGCCAAGACCTTAATTCCTATTGTTTTTAACTTCCTAAAGTATGCATCTTAGGAAAATATGCATTTGGGGTTTTGTTTTTGGTTTTGTTGTTGGTGGTTTTTTTGTTTGCTTGTTTGTTTTTTAATTTTTTTTAAAATATTTTTAAAAATCTGATCACTTCCAAGCAAGATTTTTCAAGCCCTCTGAATCACATATTTTGCAATTTTCTAAGGTAGTTATTTCATCATTTTTACTATTGAGTGAGACTGTCCCTTGAGATTGGTGGGACCATCCTGTGGGATGCAGTATGGTCCCATGCAGTCACTGTGGGATGTACACTTGGAGGATGTGAAAGGATTTTCCGAATGCTGAACCCATAACTGTGATGTCCATGTTAAAACCAGCAACTATCTTTTACATTTGCAACTAAATCCTATTATGCAGGACCATATCAGAAGAGGGGGGACTGAATTATTGTGGATGTCTGCTAAAAGTGTATGTTGCCCTTTAGGTGGTGTATTACAAGGGCAGAATGGAGTAATCCTACCGAATACAATTACTGGGCCAGAACAATGTGAATTAGAATGTGTTTCCTCCAGCACAGTATTATGCCATGATTCTTAAACAGTCAATAGAATAATTAATTGCCAGTCCATTAGGAAGAGAGTTGCAGTGAATTAAAGCCTAACTAATAACCACAGAATTCACTGAGGCTGTGACTCTCAGACACTTAGCTCTTCTTGCTTTTTATAAATGTATCTTTGATTTTATGTTACCTCAATTGCCTGAAAAATGCTTTTCTTAGTTTCCCCTGAGATAGCATGATAAACCATCTTCTGTGTTAATTTTTGTTTTGGAGATATTTGGAGCACATGGTTGTGAGCAGAAAGTTTCCTCTTTTAAAAGGGGATTTTTTTCTCTTGGCCATAAATTCCAGTAAACTTTTTTCTTTTATATTTTTCAGGCTGACGCGCTCTGATAAGAAGCCCCATTCTTTTCTGCCATTAGATTTCTTTGTGGGTAATGGCAAAGTTGAAAAGAATCTATGTTTCTGAGATCTTTGTAGGTCATAAGAATGTACTGAGAAATCAGAAAAGTTGCAAGGTGGTATGTGATTTATCAAGCCGAGTTCATTCCTGGGATAACACTCTGCCATTCGCTGTTGCTATTTCCTTACATTTTTGACACTGTACTATGAAGGACATTTTTTTCTATAATAAAATAAATATAATTTATTTATTCACCTGAATTCTATATACAGTTTTTCCTTCTTTAGCAGTTTATAACCTAGTGTTTTTGAAAAAATAGATAGTAGATGGCAATATATTTTATTCATTGCATTGTGCATCTTTAAAGGCTGTAATCTTTATATAGACAGTCTCCTGGGGTGAGACAGGTCTATTGCTCTGGGATGTTTAGAAATTGATAATTAGAATGAGAAGAAGCAAAAAAGGAGCAAGAATTACATATAGACAACTATATTTTCTTGGCAGAACTTTTTGAAAAGGAAAAACAAATTTTGTGAATGACTGAAACAGAAGTAACTTTAAGAAATTTAAAAAGTTGTTTATTAATTACTTTTTAAAAAAGTCATATTTTTTCTAGAAAACGCATCTTCAGATGTGGGTATTGCCAGCTGAGGAGCTACTGGCATCTGCAGATGCATCCTGCTTGTGCCTAGAAGTTTCCAGAAATTATCTTTCTTTCATGCTCCTAGATGTGTCCATAGAAATTTAAACTGTCACTTTAGCCAAACGTGGAATGATAAACTCTGTTGGATAAGGTGGATTTACTGGGGATTGTTTTCATTCCTGCCTATGATACCAGAATAAAATCAAAAATAATAAAGTTTGGGGTTTGACTTTTCTTTTCTTTTCTTTTTTTTTTTTCAGAAAATAGTCCAGAACAATTTTCTATGTTGGTCACAAAATGTCGTCGTGCATAACTTAGGTAGAAAGTTTTCTTTTGCTGCTGTTGTCTACAGGCTCACAAGATATTTCTTACCTTTTCCATATTGAACTTAAGATCCAAGTGAGCTCAGGTTTCTCCACAGTCCTGCTCTGCAATACTTAGACTTTGCCAACAGAGAAATAGACTGGTGAGTTGTTCCAAAAATCCCAATTAGGGCTTTGTACTCACTCTACAGAGAGAAACTCTATTGTAATCATGTTGTGATTGAATAGGTACTTCAAAGTCTTATGAATCAAATTATTTATCCCTTAAAAAATATCATCAGACAAATCTTGAGTTTTAAATGTTGACACTTCTCTTGGGAAGCAGGAAGGAAGAGATCAGGCGGATATCACAGTGCCAATTAATGAGGTCAAGCCTTCAAGTACAGCATTCATCAGATTATGTGGTAGTCTCTGCAAGCTGTTCAGAAATGCAGTCCAAAGCATATTTAACTGTAGAGCAATACTTTCCAAAACTTTAGAATAACTGGAGGAAAAGGAAAATTATGTTTCAAACAGCCTCTCCCCTTCTCTTTGTAGAGTAAAAGAGAGTCTGAAGCCAACAGTGTAGCTCCAGGGTCAGGATGAGTTTTGACCTGTGTTGAGTTTCTCACATTATTAGCAGCAACATGAATGGACAGAAAAGACATTAATGAAAGCGTGTCCTTTCATTATGTTTTTTCCAGTATTACAAACACATGTCTAATAACCAGCCCTCAGTTTAGTATATTGAGCAGAAAAGAAGAAATCAAGTAAATGATGGAGAGAGAGAGAGAGAGAGAGAGAGAGATGTATGAAAACAGCAATGGAAAGAGAGAGAGAGAGAGAGAAAAAAATATGTATGAAAACAGCAATGGAAAGAAATTCACATACGCTGTGTTGTCTTCTGAATTCTACATTTGGGAAAAATATTTCTGTCGGATGAATTTGCAATTTCATTGTCAAAACATGAACTATAGAAAGGTCTTGTTTCAGAAAGTACACAGTATTTCAGGTTATGGAAGTATTTCTCTGTATCTTACAGGGATATTAAAGCCATAAGGGACAGGACATGAAATATGTCCCCATACTGAACTCAGTAACCTCAGTTATAAGCTAAGGCACTTAATTCTCTGTAGATATAAATATGGACGCACCATAGGTAAAGATCAAGTGGAATTGAAATAGCAACAATGCTGGAGGCCAGAGCAATGGCAGGGAATCCATTGGATAAAATATACTGGATGAGCTTATGGTGCACATGTACCCTGTTCTACTGTGTCCCAGCCAACCTTAGCTAAGGGAAATTCCTTACTGACACTAAATCTGGAAATGTTTGAACCTGGCATAAGAGTAAGCGAGAGTACCCAAGAACATAAGAAAAAAAAAGTTAATGTCATTGCAGAAACAAACCCAACCAGTGTCAAATTTCTATCTGCCAAACATTTCTGATGGGAAAAGTGAGTTAATGGTTATATAACTCATGGTTATTGGCCATGAGTACATATATAGGGGAAAAAAAATATATATATAATTTAGGTTATAGCAAGCCAACTTTGGGTTTAGGGGGCACAAATGAAGAGGGAATTCCTAGTCTTATGCCACAGAGCCCTTGTAATGAGTGTCTTGAGGACTATGAGTTTGTTTAAAAGGAGGATGCTGATACATTCCTGTTCTCCCAGTAGACAACAGAACAAAGAAATTAAATATTCACTGATTCTAAATAAGGCCTCATTCACTGTCTCCTTTGTTGCTCAGAGGGGGCCAGTGTTGCAGTAGGGAATATGAGTGGGCAGAAGAATGTAGGATAAAACAATTATAAGACAGTAAAACCTTCCTTGACGTCATTGCTGGGTCAGGGTGTGGAGCCCAAACTCCACACTAAACTATAACAAAGGCAGTGTGGATGCCCATTAATTTTGACCAACTGAAGAAATTCTTTCTCTGTCTCTCTCTCTTTCTCTCTCTCTCTCTCTTGCCAGCAAGGCTGTTTCAACTGCATTATGATAATACTGCATTACTTTTCAAAACATTCTACCAACTCAAAAATATGGCTCCCTTCCTGACAGGAGAGCAGAGTCCTGCTTCCACAGCTCAGAGCCCGTGCCTGTAAGAGAGAATGCTTTGCCTGGGCAGGACCATGGGGGAGCTTGGGCTGCTCTGAACCTGTGCCTCCTGCAGAGAAAGACCTGGGCGTGGACTGTGTCCAAGCTGCCTAAATAGGAACTGACTGCATCCCTGAAAATCATTGAAAAAGAAAACCATTTCCAAGTGTTTTGCTAACAGTTTAGAAGGTCCCAGGGCTCCCCTTGGGGACTCCGAGCCTGCCACAGCAGTCACCCCAGCAAAGGCAGCTGGGTGAATGTATGTGCCTGTGGTGGGAGAACACGTGGCTCCTACACACCGGCAGGTTATGGATTAAGGGGTATAAACTCACAGGGGGAGACTGTGCTTCAAGCCATTAGTGAATTTCTTGCTATTTTTTTTTCATCTGTTTTATCAATTTCTGCTACAAGTCAGAATTAATAATTTATTGTGATCTTGTTGAATTATAACTCCCTTTACTTGTGAAGAGAGAAACAAACAATATCTTCTCTCTGGGGCATAATTCTCTTCTTCCTTTAAGTCTGTTTCCTGGTTGGTTGAACAGTCTTTCTCTGATTTTTTACCTGCTTGAGACTTATTTATTAATCTTGTGTGGTCCATGAGGAGGCATTTTATAAATGATTCAATAAAATATATTCAGTGGGTAGGAATGATGTCCATGTGAGTTTCGGCATTCTCTAGGGAATGGTCTACAAAAAGAGGAAGATAATAATAATAATAATAACAATAATAATAATAGTAGTAGTAATGTTCCTTCCAGACCTTACTTACCTCACTTAGTTACAACATTTCAGACATTTTTGTGATTTAATCCATTTTTTCAGTTTTCTTTGATTCTGTATCAAAACCTTTTAATCCATATTTTCTATGTCAGGAAATGTGCATTATTGACAGAATTCTTTGTAAGAACATGAATGATTATATAATTGGAGGAACAAAAGAAACAAACTCACCTTCTGCCTAAATTCAATTGGTGGGGAAAAATCCTTCCTGACCATTGCTGGTATAATACTAGCCAAAGCAAGACCAAACTCCCACTGCCCCTAAATATTTGACACTGAATTCTTTTGTCACTTACGGTGTCCTCAGCAATTGATAATTATCAAGTAATCATCTCACTGTGGATAGTTTTAAATAATTTCAATCAGTTGCGAACTTTTGTGGTTTTGCACTTAAGGTCTTTGCTTGCTTTTTAGTTTGAGAAGGATAAGACTTTCACATTGCTTTTCAGTTAAAAGAAACCCAAAATGCACCAGCACAGGATGGGGGCTGACCTGCTGGAAAGCAGCTCTGTAGAGAAGGACTTGGGTGTCCCACAGGACAACAAGCTGTCCATGAGCCAGCAGTGCCCTGGTGGCTAAGAAGGCCAAAGTTATCCTGGGGTGCACTGGGAAGAGCACTGCCAGCAGGTCAGGGGAGTGATCCGGCCCCTCTACTCAGCCCTGCTGAGGCACATCAGAAGTGCTGTGCTCAGTTCTGGGCTCCTGCGTACAAAAAACACATGGAGCTCCTGGGGCGGGTCCAGTGGAGGCTGAGAAAGGTGTTGAAGGGGCTGGAGCACTCTTGGAAGGAAAAGCTGAGGGAGGTGGGACTGTTCAGCCTCAAGAAGAGAGGACTGAGCGGGCACCTTATCAAAATATATCAGTATCTGAAGGAAGGGTGGCAAGAGGATGGACCAGGCTCTGCTCAGTGGTGCCCAGCAATAGGACACGAGGTACCGGGCAGAAACTGATGCACAGGAAGCTCACTTGAACATAAGAACTTCTTTACACTGCAGGTGAACATGCACTGGAACAGATTGCCCAGAAAAGTAATGAAATCTCCCTCCCTGGATATGATCAAGAACCGTCTGGACAAAGTCCTGTGCCATGATCTAGGATGACCCTGCCTGAGCAAGAATGTTAGACCAGATGTGGTCTAACCTGTCCAACCTTATCCATTATGTGATTCTGTGAAAATATCAAAGCAAAACCCACCTGAAGCGGATAAAAATCCTTCTGTGCAGAAATCAAACAAAACCTGTTGTATTTGACGTGGTTTGTTCAAAATGCTGTTTGTATCCTTCTCTGGCACCTGGAAGTGACTCAGATCTCACTTTGAGTTTGTGGAAAGCCTCGTGAACCTTAACACACCTATCAGTAAACATGTCCTCACTTTAGGGTTCATAGCAAAGCCAATCTTATGCACAGCTACTTCTGAAATATCATAGTGAAAGAAAATACTCTGACCTTTTTTTTATTTTTTAAAAAGATCACTCATTGTTCTAATTTTTTTAATGGCACATTCAGGAAAAAAAAATTCCCAGACAGATCCTAGTACCAGGTATGAATATATATGCTTGCTCTGATGAAATGGGAAAATGTTTATTCCTCTTCTGCTCAGCTGCAGAAACTTCCAGGTATCTACAGGAGGATGTACAAGTATCTACAAGTAATGCTTCATTCACTTGGCCTTAAGAAATTTTTATTTATAATGCACTATAAATGCATTTATTCATTTATTTGCATTTCTCCAAACTGAAAGTTGCTTAAAATACATAACATGAAGAATGTGGAAGACAGTGAGATATGCATCTTTGGTGCTCATCCAGACATTGTGCTTCAGCCCAGTGATGGTGACATTTGCCACCATAGATTAATGTCTTGGGGTGATTTTATGACAATACTGTATTCCCCATCGCCTGCTTGATCTATATGAAGTCCTTGGAGATCTCTCAACATAAAAAACTTAGTGTAAAAAATGCAGAAGATTATCATTGCTGATAATGTAGTCTTCCTGAATACTTGCTCTGCATCAGCAGTATTATATTCAAAAAAGATGTTCTAAAATTTGGCTTAATGTAAGAATTAATTACCTTTCAAAATCGCTTTCTGGCGAAGGCGAACACTTGGGGGTTGCAGGTAGGATCACTTGCTGGAGGCTGGCGAAGGAGCTCCTTATATACTTAATTGGAAAGGCTTTGCCAACTCGTCTCTGCTTGCCCATTATGCTCTGGCTGAAAAAGCAGAGCAGGAGAGCTGTCAAAACACAAACACTTTTATATCCAAGGCAGTCACTTTATTCTAGAGTAAGGCTCGTCAGGGGGAATGATTTCACGACCTCACAATAAAAAATAGCTTATAGGAACAAGCTTAATTTTTTGTTTCCTTTACCCTGCCAGCACTGAATCTCAGTCTGGAGGTCACTTTGGAGAACACCATGTCTTATTAACAAAATAAATAAAATCAAAATAAGGAGTCTGTTTACAGTATGCAGAGATTTTTTCCCAGTCCTTGAGCTGTAGTGTAATCTTGTGTACTGGTCTATTCACAGCTCGTATTGAATCAGTAACAAAGGCAAATGATGTAGGAATTTGCCCTTGATATGGTGTACTGGAGGGGTTGACTTGAGCATTTTCCATTGATGTTAATGAAAATTATATTCATAAATCACCCACATATCAGTGGGGAAGTAGATACTTGAGTCTACCAAATGTGTAATGTGTCCAAATCTGATCTTTTAATATTTGAAGAGTTACTTACTCCTCTTAAATATAACTGCCATGAATGGTTTGTCCACTAATTCTCAGTTTGACGTAGTTTCTACTGGGAGATGGGCTGAGCTGGTTTGTTTCATATTTACTTTTCTTTAGTCCAACTCTTGAAAGATCTTTTAAGGGACCCTACTGAAAGTCTGAAAGACCCTGGCTACAATTGTGTCAGTAAAGAAAAGCATGCTGGTGCCTTCTTAGACACTGCAGTTCATTTGTGCCTGCTGTTAAATAGTCAGGAAGGTTTCTGGCATGCTGGAGGCTTGTGTCACCTGGCACTCTACCAAATAATTTGTGGTCTTATTTTGAGAATTAGCATGAGCTGAGGGCCATTCTCAAACAGTTGCCTGGATGCAAACATTTTGTTCTGAAGAACAGGAGAGTTTAATAATATTGACTCAGGCTATTCCTTGTCAAGTGAATGATCTGGAGAAAATTAAATTTTACTAGCATAGACTTAGTCTCTTTGTGTATTGTGTCACCTGTGTAATTCCTAAGGTTTGCAAGAATGAGTGTATCCTGTTGCCCTTAATGATGTCTCCATTTGAGAACGTTTTACAGAGGCTGAAAATATCTTTCCAGAAAAAAAATACAAGTAAGAATGGAGCCATAGTTCTTACAGGCTCTTTGCTGTACTGAATCTCCTTCTCAAATCCTAATGATCAATTAGTGATAAATGTCATGAGGGAATAAAGTGGATACTTTTCTACTAGGCATATGATTGAGAAAAGCAATTTATTTCAGTCTCCTACCCAAGTGGCACAGAAGGATGGAATTCTGTGTAACTGATGGATAGACAATGCTTCCTTTAAATGAGTGTCTTGAATTTGTGTTCTGCAAGAACCATAAAGTTGATATTTATTTTTTGTGTACACTAATATCCTTGTTTACTTTCAAATCACTAACCAGAAATAATTGGTTCTGTTACGCCCAAAGTATTTTGTTCTCTATATTGCCCATTTTGGCAAAACTTCAAATTTTGTGGTGGTTTGGCTACCACTGATGGTTTAGGAAGTTCTGGTTTTGAACTCTAGGGAATCCATCTGGTGTTGCTGCTAATTTATTTATTAATACTTTACTCACAACAAGGACTAAATATTTAAAGTTTGTGACCTTCTCTATCTCCAGCAGCTTGAAGCTTTTAATTCTATTATTATTTTTCCACATACTGCAGAAAAAGAAAACACACTTTTAAATAGTTTTTTCCTCTCCTTTTTGCCCCTCTGTGGTTCTCCAAAAGGTTAGGTTTGACAATAGGAATATGGTCACAGATACTCTAGGCAACAAATGAGAAATGTTCTTTTGTGACCTTAATGTTGGCAAGTGATAATAACCAGTGAACCATGAAATACTGCTGCAATATTGTTCATGACTTTTCTGTTTTCTAAGATTAATTTCATGTTCTGAAATAAACTGACAATCATTTATTATTCCGTTTTACATAGCTTCCACTGGGAAGCAAATATGAAAAGCTTAATTTTCTAGTCCACTTGCAGCAGTGTTCCTAGAGAAGAATCATATATATATGTATAAGTATTCCTTGGTTAATGTATAAAATACAATCCCTTTGTTTAGCCCTGGTCAGAAATGTCTGGGTTAGCATAGAGTCAGCTAATGCTTAAAAGTAGAAACTACTTTTCTCTCCTAGGGGTTAAATAGTTATAATACTAATTATTAATACACTACAGGTGTGAACTATGCAAGACTATTTAATTTTGAGCTACTGTTTTCTGAGACCATATCATGCTTTCCTAAAGAAGCATTTTCCCTTTTCTCTTTAAAATGTAGCAAACAGGAATTTAGCCACCAAAACCTTCTTGCTGCCAGCTATTTCTATTCAACAAGTAGATTAGAATAATATTTTCATCAGAGGATGGATATATAGTTCTTGTATCAAGCCTAGTTCACCTTTCCGTGTAAACCATTATCTTTCTGTCCATAGGCTGCTGGTAAGCAAACAATTTTAGGACTTGATAGTGCAAGTCTTCCTCATCTTGAGTAGCATTTAGCCATACCAATGCTTCTATTGACTTCAGTGATGTTGCTGCTCTGAAATATATCTGGTGAGTAAAGCCAGGAAAAAGAAGAGCCTTTAATTTCAAGGTCAAATGGATGAGGAAATGTAGATAGCAATATTTTTAAAGTCAGTGTGGTCTGGGTTTTTTTTCCTTCAAAACTTGCCTGTGATTAGGCATTAGGATTTAATAATTTAACTAATTAAGGGCTGGATTCTCAGAGAAGCTGAATATGAATCATTTTTACTACTGTTCTATTTCTCAGTAAGGTATTTCAAGAAGCTATCACTGGTCAGAGATTGTTTATCTTGGAGTGGGATCTATTGTGAACCTGATGTGTGTCTCTTTTTCTGGAAAACTAGAGTTTCCAAACCTTGGGGCATAAAATTACATGCCAGATCTTTTGTTTGGTCGTCTCAGCTAGTGGAAGCTTGTTTCAAGAAAGGGTGAATGAATTCAAAAGCAAATTTCTATGCTTTTGAATATCAGACCAGAGCTAGTAGAATTACTTAAGGAGAGGATTAGGTTCCTGGCATCAACGACTTCCAGCAATAAAAATGCTGATCTATCTACATTTGAATTAGGGGCCAAAGACCAGGGGCTATGGTGCATCCATATGGAACACTGTGCTCCCAGTGTCTCTCACACTGTCAGGTATTAATTAGTAGATCAAATAATTGCTAACATTTCTGGAGTCTTAAAACAAACGGATTAAAAGGAAATCCTCAGTGTTAATATTCTGATAAGTAGCCTAAACTCTGATGTGATGTGCTATACCATGGCTCAGTTGGGTTCCAGCTGTTCACACAGGCTGTTGTTTCCTGGTTTAACAGTAATGCCTTTTCTGGAGTGTTCTGATTAGATAATTGTTAAAAGCAAGAGTGAAATGTTAGGTTCAGCACTATTAGTTATCAAAGTCTTGGCTGTCAGGAATTAGATACAGTGCTGCTGCTATTAGACATGCAATAAATAGTGTTTGTGTTAAGAGTCAGAGATTATTTTTGTTCAAGACATCTCTGCTCATTATATCTCTGCTTGAGGAGCTTTCTTGAAGATTCACAGTAAAGCCCAAGCTAAGAGTAAATATAAAGCCAGCATCCTTGTGGGATTTAAAACAAATAGAAGATAAAGGACTCTTTTTTTTATTATCTACTGAAATGGCCGCAACTTGAAGTGGATAATTTACTGAATTGCATTTCATTTCTTTGTAATATAGTACATGACATAAAAGCAAGATTAGGTGCTGGGATTCAGGAGCAATGAAACAGAAGTCTGTGGGTGCTCAGTGGATATTTATACACTTCTTTAAAACATGTTTTATCCAAGGAAATTCAAAAGGAGGCTATAGGCTGTTATTCAGAAAACAGTTTTATGGTGTGATCATGGATTATGCAATCACGACATGCGGTGGTTATATGTGAACTACTCAAGTTTTACTATGTAATTCAGTAAGTCTTCATAGTGGAGGTGTATACAAGAGAGACTACTAAATGTATTTCCTGTACGGAGAATAAAGAATTTTGCCTTAAAGCTATTAAAATTGACATCAATAAAAGCACATTGCACAGACAGTTTTGGAGGCTGAGAGCTCAGTAAGAAAGAGACATTATAATCAAAAAGAAAGTATTTGCTTATCTATTTACATTTTCCAATTCATATTAAGATAATGTTCTTTGTTTTTGTATTTTATGACAATTTATGTTGCCATAAAAGCTCCCAGGTGTTTGCCACAGGATGTGTGCAGAATGGCATCAATTGCCTCAAGGGAAACTTTCAGGTTAAAGTCATGGATGTAGATTTATCTCAGTGTTTAAATCTTCAGGTGCGTTTTCTCTAGTAAGCTAAAACCTTGTTCTGGGCCCCATGTCCATTTAGTGGTGGCTTTAGCCCTTCAGCTATGAAGTCCTTTGGACACTGAAACTTGCATCCTGCAGTGCTGTATGGTAGCCATCCACATCCATTATTCTCCAATTCACAGATTTCAGCAGGAATTTTGGAATTACATAATAGCAAGTAATAACAACCTTCAGTTGTAGGACATTTAAAAAAATACACAGATATCATTTAAGTGTTTGTGTATAGAAAATAAGAAGATCATGAATAAGTGTATCAAAGAAAATATAGTACCATTTTGGTTTGAAAATCTATTTCTTTGTTCTGTTTTGTAGCCTGTTCTGCATTGTACATTCTCTGTGTGAAAATTCCCACCCCTAGCAAACAGGAGATGAAAACTAATTAAAAGATAGATTTCTTGCTCTAATTTTAATGATTCATATAGATTTTTTCTGGTATATAAGGAAGTTGCTCCTAGACCTGAACAAAAAGTGAAGTAGAATCAGGAAATTATCACATTTCCTCAGCTAGTGGTCTTTTCTTTTTATTTCTCCTAGGAAGAAAGAAGTTATATTTTGCTGGAAATAACCAGATTTCTCTGAGTGGCAAATGAAACTTGTTTGTCACAGCAGAGGGCAGAGCTGAAGGTCAGAGCAGAAACTCTGGCTGCTGTGACACATTTTCATGAGCTGGATCATCTCTCTGTGATTGACAAAGCTGACACTTGCAAGAAAAGGATTGAAGGTGAAGGGGCAGCAGATTTCCTCATGGTTCTGGGGAGAGGGGGAAGGTAAAAAGGGACTAATAGTAAGGCCCTCTAAGCATGAATATAACATCATAAAAAATAAATATCTGGCTAAGCGTCAGAGTCCAAGGTTGAGCCCTTAGAGGGGCAGGTAGAGGAACAGATGCTTTCCAATGGACTTTAATCATCTGCTGCCCCAATGGCTTTCTCTGCCACCTGCTGAGGTTCAGGGCATTTGTTTCAATGGATATACAAGGGAATTAAAGAGGTTTGTGGTATCTGGGAAGGAAAGTGGAATTTTTGCCTTTAAAATAATTATATATTGAGAAGAGATGTTGCAGTCAGGCTTGCCATAAGACAAGAATCTTGCAGCAGGATGAAACGAACTTCCACTGTACCCTGGAATCATCAAGCAAAGTCTTGAATGGTCAGTTTCTTTGTGTTTCTTTGATTTCGCCATGGGATTTTCATTTCTCCTACTGGTGATACATCTTCCTGCCATGAATTTATCTCCATGTTTTTCTCACAGCTTCAGCCCATTCTATATTTGGAACAGAATCAGCAGAATTCTCCTGTTTCAACATCATCATTTAGGCTTTTTTTCTAAGTTCCAGTTTTAGATGCAAGCTGGAGAAATATGATCTAGTATAAATTACTAAATGTTTGATGAATATCTGTTTGTAAAAGTGTAAGCAGAGATCAGCAGATCAGTGTCTCATTGCCTGCAACAATGCATGTAGGTATGAAGGTGGGAGAAGGTGTAAGCACAATGAAGGACAGAATTAGAGTTCAAAATTGTCACAAACAAACACACACACACACACACACACACAGACACACACACACACACACACACAGACAGACACACATGCATTTGCTAGGATGCGCTTCCAGTTCCTTCTTTCCATGATCTCATATGCTGACATACAACAGTTACAACCCCTTTTACCACAAGCATCAACTCTAAAGTATGTGGCCTTACCTGACACTTACTCTTTCTTTCAGGAGGGAGAGCTGCATCTTCTCCCAGGTCTCCCAGTTCCATTACTCTCTAATTACTACCCCCTATCATTTCTGTGAGAACTATTAACCACTTTCCACCTTAAAGTTTTGGGTTTTTTTAAGGATAGCAAGGAAGAAGAGCTACAGAGAGTTGCAGAGGGAGGTAGATATTGGGTTTTTTCCCACGTCACATTTTTCAGTAGCATTACTAGGATGAGTTTCCCTAGTGTATCTTCAGTTCTGTATGAGTAATTCTCTGGAACAGGAGATTGTTGAAGCGTGCATTTTCAGAGCATTGGGGGATAGTTCTGAGATCCACCTTGCAGGAGGGGTTAAGGATTGGGAACAAAGACTGACATGATTTTCAGTATGTGTGGGTTCCACTCAGTCAGTGTGCTCCAAGGTCTCTCCCATGTTTGCTCCAAGGGTTGGATGAGGAGCTTCTTGAACTCAGCTTACACATCCTTTCTCCTTCAGTGAGGTTTGATTCAGGCCAGTGCACTTTTCAGCTTGGTTCCTTTCTAGATTATTCTCTACTTTTTTTCTTGTTATTCTCAGCTCATTTTCTGTCACTGTAGTTTATCATTATTTATGAGCCCTAAGAAACAGCAATTTCGTCAAAATAAGACAAACTTCTAAGACCTGGAGCTGGCTGTCTGGTGCAGATTCAGTTGGGAAATATTCCACTGCTCTTCACCAATCTCAAACTCCTCCTGTAAATCTTCATAAGGTCTCAAATTTGGCAAGGAGGGATACCCTTGGGAGAGCTTTAATGATCTGACCACACTAAACACGTAGAGGACGAGTAGGATGCTTTGTCTCCAGACTTGTAAAATGTAAAGCGTTACGGAGTCTTGTCAAGTTGCAGACTTTAGACACTATAAATGAAGATAATGAGGCATTAAAACAGAGGTGGAGAACTTCAAAAGTCTTTGTCATCAAGGCAAATATTTTTGTATCATTAACCTAAAATTTCACATAATGAAAATAGATCAGAAAATCTAAAAGTCATAGAATTGCAATAAGGGGATGAAAAGTCAGGACTTTATTGCTGGATTTACTTGCATTTTGGTTTTGCAGGGACAATGATGAACTTCTACATCATGAAAGAACTCAAGATTTGCATGCATATCAGAGATTATTTTTCTTTTTTCACTTGTCAATTTACTTTGTCAAACAATATAGATAACGATATCACCTGTATGCTTCCCTGGTGAATTCCCATTTTATTACTTTTTATTTTTTAATGATTTCATAAGGCCCTTGTTTTGTCATCATTTAGTCTTTTTGTCAAAATACTTATGTATGTTTCTCAAATAGCTTCTCTTTGCAACTCTGCTTCTTCATTGCAATTGCAATAGCCATAAAATAGAATTTTCTAAAAGTGGAGAACAAGCTGATATGCTTCATCCAGCAGAGCTGCAGGCTATTTTTCGTGATTGCACATATATTGTGTTGATTATGATGAATCCAAACGATTTTTAAATAGGAAGCAGAAAAGGGGGAGAGGGGGGAAATAGTCTGCCTTCTGCCACCCAGCAGAAGCTCATGAAAGAGATTAAAGATGAATATGTCCTATGAAATTGTTACCTCTCTGACTTATACTGAGGTGGGTAAGCATTTTCCCTCTTTTACTGGGCAGTTGCTTTGATATTTTCTTTTAAAAGATTGTTAATAATGTATTTGTATTGCAAAATATTGAACATTTTAAAGCATGCTGCTATTTTTGTATATCCAAATTACTTATTATGGAAAATTACTGCACTGTAGCTACTACAAATGTAGCTTATTAAACAGCACTTGCCATTCTGAGCTGTCCTGTTATAATGGCTCAGTAAGACAGGAGCATGCACACCACTGCATCAGAAACAAAAGGGAAAGATGTTATTTACCAAACTAGAGGAAGAAAAAATGAAAGAAGAGAGATGTCACGGCTTTAAAGACAAGGACATTCCTATTTCTTAAAGGGATTGATGCATTTCCTTGTACTTCATTTCCTTTGGGATTATCATTACAAGCAATTTATGCAGATCCCATAGACAAACAATTGTGTAACCACAGAGCCTTGTGGTCTTTCTGTTGTTGGTGGTTTGTGTTTACAGGCTTGGCCACAGCAAGCAAGGCTGGCTGCAAGCTACAGCAGCACATAACATATCCTAATGTCCTGGGGTTCAGAGAACATTATTATGGAACAGAATTCAGCTGTCAAAACTGCTACTCATTATTCCATCAGATTGTTTAATTTCTTCAGCCTCCATTTGCTGCAGCTAGGATTTAGCAAGAAAGACTTCCCACTGCCACTAGCCTTCAAGATAACTTTATACGAGGAATCAACTGGTGGTGGCTGCAGAAGCAGGACCCGAAGAAGATACTGGGAATTTAAATTTACAGCAAGAGTTTTTAAAATAGATCTCATTTACACTGAATAACCCCAACATTAACATGACTCAGCTTTTAAAGTGATTCCATTAAATTACATTAAATTCAATAGCTAACATCCTTTCTGAGAATAAAAATGTATTAGTTTTAATTAGCTCTCTGCCAAAAGTGAAATAAAATAAATAGAAACAAGTCAAATTTTATTCTTGCTAGGAGTGTTCACAAATGCACATCAGCTAATCCACTTTCAAGTCACACTTTTGGTTAAGTCAGGTTCATTTTCCTGATTGCCCCTATTTAGACAGGTCTTTGGAAATGGGCTCCAGTTGCAAACCTCAGGTTAGGATGTGAATATAAATCAGTGAACTCTAAGCCTGCTATTGGGATTCTGCCTGGGTCAGACCAACATAGCTCTGCCCAGTTAACCTCTTTTACCCTTCAGCAATGCCTTTAGCATCATTTTACTGCTATTAATGCTGCCCCTTTCTGTAACTTTTTGAGCAAAAAGACATTGGGCTCTTCTGAGGTAAAGCCCAGCTGTGGCTAATAGCAGGGCTAGTGGCACTGCTGCTGAGGAAAATAGCAGTGACAGCAAGAAACACAGATAAAATTGACACTGAGACTCTGACACAGTAAAGATTAGCTTCCAGTGAAAATTACTCCCTCGTGTAAAGCAGCAGCAAGACCATCAGAGAGATTGTGCCACCAACGTCTCCCTCATGGAAAGAGAAACCAGGGAGTTTTATTAATTTATTATTTTAAGAGGGAAGCTGATAGCCTACCTTCACCTCCCAGAGGTTCAAATCTGACATTTTAAATCCTTGTTTTCATTGCACCAGACACATTCGGCAAACACACATCAGTAGTGGCAGCAGCACCTTGCTCTGTCTCAGAAAGACCTCTGTACTTTCTGAGAGGCAAATTTCATGCCCTGGGAGTGCCTGTTGCCAGTTTGTGAGCCAAGGCAGCTCCTCGCCTGCACTCAGCCCTGGCTCAGCTTTTGTTCCCTGTGTGCAGCATGTCAAAGGCAGAGTTTTCCAGCAGAAGAAACTGTCTGAAGGACTCCTAGGACATGTGTGAAAGAGAGGTCTGAGGCTGGCTGTGCAAGGAAGTGCATGGGGATGTGCAAGAAATAGCATAAGGATCCATCTTGACTTGGAAAGGGAAACACTTGAATGGTACAAGGGGGTTTTGTGTCTCTCATGAGAAACAGAGCGACGGGCATTGCTGCCGGGCATCTGAGGAATTTCTACACTTCTGGAGTAAAAGGGGACTTGATTCCCATTTCTGGCCTCCAAGAATTCAGGTTGAAATGGTATTAGATGACTTCAGACCAAAGCTGTTCTCTCCAGAGATAATATAGGCTGAGTTCAGACAGAGATTTCTTCCCATCCTCAGTTCTGCTCAACTGCAACCAGGTCCTCTGACCAAGTGTAGACTTCTCCAACAGACCATCTGCATAACCCCGTAACAGGGCTGTTTGTCCTCATTTGATATAAAAGGGATTTAGGATGACTAGCTTATATCCAGGCACAGACACTGCAGGCGAGATGACTCATACTGCCTATCATTAACTTGAGACTTGAAAAGATCTAACCAATTCCCAAATTTGCTCTGAGGGCAAGAATAACAGTTATGACTCCTATGGGATCACACACATGGTTAGGGTTGCACAAGTATAGCTCTACCTACCCCCACGGTTGCAGCCCTGTGTGGAAAGTCCACACACATATCAATATGAATGACAAGTGGGAATAGCTTTAAACTGAAAGAGGGCAGGTCTACATTAAAAATTAGAAATAAATTCTTTACTGTGGAGCTGCTGAGGCACTGGCACAGATCGCCTGGAGAAGCTGTGGGTGCCCTATACCTGGGGCTCCTTCAAGGGCAGGTTGGACCAGGCTTTGAGCAACCTGGTCTAGTGAAGGTCCCTTACAACCCAAACCACTCTATGATTCTATGATTAAAGGTCTTTTCCAACCGAAAAAAATCTGTGGTTCTATGGTATTTTATTATTTCATGTGAAGAGAGCCTCTGGGCTCTGCTTGTTCTGCACTCCTTGAGCTCTGTTTGTTGACGGTACAGGCCAGGCCCGTGATGTCACCACTGTAACTCCTTCACCACTGTAACT
The DNA here is from genome assembly GCA_013398955.1 of Callaeas wilsoni. NCBI lineage: Eukaryota > Metazoa > Chordata > Aves > Passeriformes > Callaeidae > Callaeas > Callaeas wilsoni. Next base: position 372,586 of record VWPU01007885.1, on the reverse strand, counting down.
CTTTCATTTTCCTTACATAAATGCTGCTTCAGATCAGTGTTAAATGTTCTTTTGTGATGAGCATCTTTATTTGTCCTGATGTGCCTGGTTCATGGTTGCAGCTTTGAAAAAGAATAAGGAACTGCATGAGAATTGAGGTAATTATGACTGTGAGAAGCTTGCGATAGAGCCTGAAAAATTTGTAATCACTAATTAGTTCATGTTCTGATGACCCAGAAGCTGAAACTTTTAAAAATAAATCACAGTTTTGTAGCTGATACATTTTGATGCTAATAGTAAGTGTCATTCCACCTCAAAATAAAAAACACAATAGGATTTTGCAAACCTGTCCAAATATCTTTGTATTACAATAATATACATAACTGCTTTCAGGGAAAGAATTAATGTGGTTTAGTCTCTGGAGCCTACAGCATGGCCTAGTCAGGTTGAGTGATATACATAAATAGTGCAGACACATAAATGCAAACACAGTTATTCACACCTATGTATATTACCTGCTTGCTCTCAGGGGTGAGGTAACTGGGTTTTGACACTAATCTTTAATTTATTTTTTTTTCTCAAGCAACAGTCTAATTACTTGTATTTTATTCACCTCATCGGTGAATGTACTATTAAATTTCTGATTCCTTTCATATAGTCTCAATTTGAGCTTATTCCACTATGCCTTACATACTGACATGAAGATAAGTTTGCTTTTGCTGCTGCTGTTTGCTTCACTGGGTTTAGCCCTCTGAATTTCATACCAAGAGTTACAGAAATTATGAGAGCAGAAGCTGATTTCAAGAACACATAAGAAAAATACATAACATAATTGCACTGATAAAAAAAAGATATAAATCAAAGCTAAAAGAAATTGTGAGACATTTTCCTAGATAAAAGACTTTAAACTAGGGTGAAAATTGATGTTTAATCTATAAGAACAGTATTAAAATTTTATTTTTGAATTTGAAAACTAAAAAGAATTTTTCTTGTATTTTAGGCTTTCAAGCTTTCAGTGGTTGGACCTTGACAGATTTAAAAGCAAGATTTGTGCAGACAGACCAGATATTTTTAAGTAAGTTCTGAAATTCAGGATGGTCTTGTGATTTACTTACTAAATCCTCATTGCTCAGCATAGCTTCTGTTCAGTTGTAAATTTCCTATACAGAAGTAATTTAATATTTTTCTGCTTCTCTCTTTTTTTTGTTGCTTTTTTAAGTACAGAGACAAAACTTATTTCTTATCTTCTTTTTAAGTCTTCAGTTCTTCTGGAGAAAACCTGAAAATATGGTTTCTGTTCTCTCCACAAAGACTGAAAAATCAAAATTAATTTGAAGTGGTTCTCCAAATATAATTTTCTAGGTCTCATTTTTCTCTATTAGTTCAGACCCTAACTCTCTTAATTCTTATCTGGCAGCCAAAGGTACCTTCTCTTTCTTACCTAATTCTGTGAGAAAGACTGAAATAAACAGACAAAGCATAATGAGTAGGATTTCTTTGCATTTCTCTCTTCAGAAAGATTTATAGTTCAGTACTCTTCCTCTCAGAGAGCAGCTGAATTTGCCTTTTCCCACACCATACATACTTATTTTGCACTTATTGGAGTATTTTCCACAGGGAAATTAAAAAATGTTTTTCATGGTAGTAATTTTGTGAAAAACTATACGTATATGTGTATATATATTTATATAATTGATGTAAACCAAAATCTAGGAGTTTTTCATCTTAGCTATGATACTAAACACATGCAGACATTAATCTGGTTACTGTTTGTTTTGACTTTGCTTTGTGAGAATAAACTTTTGACAGTAGCTGTTACTTCTTCCCGACTCAGTGATTTAGCAACTCAGGAAATGCTTGTTTAAGAACTTGTGTTCTTAGCTACCTGGAATTGATGATACCTTGGAAAAAGACATCACAGGTGACATCTTTTCCTGTGAAAAGCACAAAGCAAACCAAATAATTTAGTTGAAATGTAGGATAAGTTAAGCAATGATTTATTCTTTCTTTTTTATGAAATGGCTGCAAGATGCAGCCTTGCTCTCCTGTGGTTTATCAAGTGAGTGGCATGAAGGAGGAGGCAGATATGAAAGTGACAGTGAAATCCCAGGTTAGGAGTAGTGAAGGTAAGGGTGGTTTGTGATTGGTAGTTCTCATATCCAAGCTCTAATTCTTGGGGATAAAGAATTACCCATATGTACATTCTATCAAAAATGAGCCTCATTTCAGAAGTCAGACTTTATTTTTTTTTCGAATCCATTCTTCTTGGATGGGCTCACCTGTTTAAACAGATTTCCAGTGCCCACAAAAAAATTCCTAAGCCTTCACTTGACACCTTAATCAATTTCTAACTCTTCTCCAAAGGGTTAATGGCAGCTTCACTTTGCCTTTAGAACTGCTGATGTCTCTTTGACAAGACAAGAAAAATAAATTTTACAGCCAGGAAATAAAAGCTGTCACTGAACACGAATGCAAAGTGGGAAGTTAATATTCAACTACTATGAAATCATTTACCTACTATGAGTGAAGGACTCTATGAGGAGTGGTAGGGCATAGTTCAAACCCTGATACATAACCTTTTATGCACTGAAAATATACATTTCATACAAATAGACATTTTGAGAAGTCATCTTTAAACACTTACTATGAGAACAATATGTGAACCTCACTCCTGAAGAAGAACATGCACAATGAGATCTAATTAACTTGATGGTAGTTTTGGACTGCTGGGATTGAGGTACAGTGCAGTAACAATACAGGAATAAAATCCTTGTGAATGGCTCTCAGGGGAGCTTTTGGCTTATCATTTTGAGGATTTGAGCAGCAAGAAAAGAAAAACATACAGTGCTAGCCATGGCCATCATTCAGTACCACTATCAGCATAAAAATTCCCTTTCATTCATTTTGAAGCAGTTCTCATTCTTCTTTAAAACTGGTTTCTCATGACAGAGAAGAAGATCAAGGGCTTGATTTCTAGAAAGATGTGCACATAATTTCAGGAATAAAAAGGCCATCCATTTGAGCACTTTATACAGACATGGCCATATGGTTGCATTGTCAGCATGGTGAACTGCATCTGGAACTGCAGGGAGCCTGTGCCCAGCTGCCCTACGCGTACATGTGCAACATGCGTATTTGTATTCATCAATAATAGAAGAACAGTGTGGATATCTACAAAAACTGTATATATTTATAACATCTAGGTGGCATTTTTGAGTTATGGCTCCTGTCTCACCTTTAGGCCTTTTTAGATGTATTAGCAATAAGATTTGAGTCCTAACTGACTTGCAGCTATGTCAGAAGGCATACAAAAATGGCAAACACCAACTTGTGTGTAAAGCTACCTGATAAAATGTCCTCAATTTTTTGGCCTTCTTTTCTGTCATAGTAATTGTGTCTTTGAAATTAGATTAACCATTTTTAAACAGAGTTAATGTTTATTTCCAGATTTATCCAGTTCTTTACTGCAGAATTGAAGCTCAACTTGAATGACAGAGGATTTTACCTGGCAAAGTTTCTCAGAAAACTTCCATCAACACTGAGATCTCTTGCTTAGACTATGGATTTTCTCTCTGAAATTATACAGCTGTATACCAGTCCATTCCAATAACTCAGATGTGTGAGCACTAAGTTGTGAAGCAGACAATTGAGATCTCAGAGGCAAAAATGAGAATCCCTAACAGTGTTTCTGAGGTGTTAAAAAGAGATTTTCTTTGATGGCATACATGTTGTTCTACAGATAAAGTGTTGATATATCTTCACTTGTACTTAAAGTTTGTAGGTTGTCTTCCAGTCATGCTTTGCTGTAAATTCAACTGAAAAAGATACAGAACAATTTTGTTGTCCTACCCATGTATCACTGCACTCAAAGATTTGCATGTGTTGAACTTCTATGCCTAAATATCCAAAGATGTGTGCCAAATGTAGTGTAGTAACCAAACGTAAAACTGTGATCCTACAGACTCTTTTTTATTGAAAAGAAGATACTGAAACATAAATAAGGAGAAACCAGCAATTTTTTTTTTTTTCATGGAACAGGTCAACAATGAAGGACAACAGAAAAATAATCTGATTTTTTCGCCTGGGGTCCCACTTATTTCGGGGAAATGAAGTTATCCTTGTTGTCAAGTAGTTAATTTTGCTGGCTGTTTTAATTAATCTGAAACCTAAAAGTCTAGTGCATATGTTTATTTTTATATCATTACTAGATACCCTCAAGTTTTTCCCAAAGTCTTCTCTAGATGCCTAAATGCATCTGTTACTGATAGGAGTTTCACTGTTTTTTTCACATAGATCACTCAGCAGCATTGAACCCAACTTGGAAGCTCAGAGTCTCTCACTGATAGCTTTTTTCCATATGTCAAATTGATCCATTGAGTTGGTTTTCTGCAGCCTTGCCATTTTCTAAAAATACAGCACATTCCAGCTGCTGAGAGCAAAATCCCAGTCACAGCGGAGTTAATATTTGTCTTTTTAACAGCCTATTGTAAGAGACTGTATCAAAGGCTTCCAGGAGGTTCCAGTAAACTATTTTAACTGGCTCTTCTTCACTGACTCTTTTGTTAATGTAATAAAAGAATTCTAGTATATATAGGGCAAGACTTGCTTTTCTCCAAACTGTATTAATCCCTGCTAACTGCTGTTCATGTGTGCAGTTTGGTTACTCTATCTAGCTTTAATTAGTATTTCAGCTATTTTACCAGGTACTCAGGAAAATCTATTCTGACTGCAATTGCTAGAATCTATTCTTCTTTCGATCTAGGTACATCATTTACTACTTCCCGGTCTCCTGCGATAGAGCTGATTTTAATGAGCAACTTCTTGTGCTGTATCCGAAGACAATACTTTGTGTCTATTTCAGCTATTCCCTGCCCTCCGTAGAGACTTAATCTTCACTTACATCTAAATGAATAGAAATGTGACTGATTAAGTGGACAATTAGTGTTGTTTATGAAATTATTTTTCAAGAGCTTGCAGTTCCTAACCTAGGGTCAGGTTCTGCTTTGGGATACTAAAGGTGTCTTTGCAAGGACAGTTGGTCTGACATTTAAGGCCATGCTCAGACCTGGAGGCTTAGGTGGGCTCTGTTGCCAGCTCTGGTAAGGACTTTCTGTGTGGTATCTGGCAAGTCACTTCATCTCGCCATTTCTCCATTCCCTTACAAGCCCCGTTCCGCTCACCTTATTTCCCAGCGAGCTGCCAAACCCCCTGGTTGGAAGGCTTTGTGTGAGACCCCTGCCTGCCTTCCTGGACAGCTTGTCCGTGCTCAGAGCTGGTGCTCCTGCAGCAGGGGAGAGCTTACACTGGAATGCATTTTGTGTAGGGTGGTGTTTTATGAGTTTGGTCCAACCTTAACCTAAGTTTGGTGCAAACATGGAGTCACTATCAAGACAGTGGAGTTGAACAAGGTTTTCACTTATATAGCTCTTATGACAATTTTCCTCTAACACCATTTCTGGAGATTCTCAATGTGTTAATTTTGTTTCAGTTTTCTGCATGAAGCATTTCCTTTCTTACATGAAACAAGTCCTCTAGGTCACATAAACACCAGATTGATCGACACAGGGACCTCACCTCATGATAATGAAGAAATCATCAACATCAATTCAGATTTTCATCTCAATCTTTGGATAAGATGAAAACAACAACATTAATTGCTTTGGCAGTGGTTTTTTTTTCAGGCAGTAAGAGGGGGAAGTGCCAGTGAATTTTAGTTATAAAGGTTAGAAGACAAACTGAACAACAATAAAGTAAATTTATAAAGAGCTCTAAAGACAAAGTACAAGCCTTACTGAATCTGCTTTTACTGCTTACTACCTAACATTTTATATACTCTAGAGAGAGGATTTAACTAGAGTGTTAAAAACCTATGTAAATACTCCTCCAAACTCTCCTTTTTATGTAAAGCACCTTTCCGTGCTCATAACACAAATAGAATTTTGCATGTATACTTTCTGTGCAAAGTTTGCTAAAGATTTGCTTGTATTTTATTCAAATGTTGAGTATGTTTGTTCCAGCCTTTTCCCCTGTGAGTTCTAATGATTTTTATTTTCTCAGTACAATACCTATAATAGTGCATTGGTCTCATGAAAGCAGCAGAGGGCTGAGCAACTGAAATATCTCTTTCCTAGCTCTAAGGGCAGCGTGCCTGGAAGGTCATTTTTGCAACCTACCTGTGGATCAGCAGATGGCACTCTCGCAGGCAGTATATCAAGTTAGAAACCCTATTTGTAAAAAGGGAAAAGAATATATAACTCTCTTTACACTTCTGCGTTTTTGTTATCTCACCGGGTCACACCATTCTGTTGCCATATTTTTGATACTGACTCACAAATTTATTTTCCAGCTTCTGGTCCTGCTCTCTGTTCAAATCAGTATGTCTTTTACATATGTTTCTAAGTCTATGACTTTCACATCTCCTTTTAACTTTCTTCCCCTCACCTGAAACTTACCATTGTACAAATTAAGTGGAAGGCTTATTTTACTCCATTTTTTGCCTCTGACTCAGAACGCCATTTTGCTTTCTTTGTCTCATTTCAAATGGTTGTTAAAGCTGCACTTTTCCCTTTCTTTCCCTCCTCATTCCTGTTTTTTCCCTGGTTCCTGTCTTGACCAGTACTGCACAAAAGCTCAGATCAGGTTGAGTTTTGAATAGCAAAACCTCTCCACTGACTTCTCTCAAGCCAGACTGAGTGCAGAACTGGGTGCACTGTGGCAGAAAAGGGCCAGTCCTGTCAGACCAGCTTGGAATTGCAATTTTTTGTTCAAGAGGAGCAATGTGTCTAGCAATAGGCAGCTGTAGCAATGTACCTGACTGGGTCTGCCTGGGATGGAGTTAATTTTCTTCCTAGAAGCACACAGAGTGCTGTGCTTTGGCTTTGTGACTAAGTGTTGATAACACACCAATGTTTTTTCGGCTGTTACTGAGCAGTGCTTGCTCAGCATTGAAGCTTTCTGTGTTTCCTGCTCTGCCGGCCCAGCAAGCAGGCAGGGAGTGCACAAGAAGCTCCCCTCCATCACCTCGGACTTGTCAGGTCTGTAGCTCTCACACCTTTTTGCTGGATTATGTAAATTGTGGTCCTTACATTCTCACTCTGATCAGTGGGACACACTCTTCTGTGTATTCCAAGTGATTTGCTCTCACCTTCCCCACACCATTGTAGTGATTCCTGTTCAGTGGCATCTTTCTTGATGCCCTTAACTTCCCCACAGGTATCCTTGTGCTGTTCTTCCACGTTGCCCTCCATTTGCGGAACAGGCTTTGGTTGGTCACTTCGTTCCTGCCTGTCAGACAGTCTGTCAGTCCTCATCTTTGCTTTGACAGGTCTCCTCTGCAGTGATAGATTTCCCCTGTTAGAAATTAGTGCAGAGCCTGCAATTCAATATAATCGTATGCAGACAACACATCATCTTGTACACTTCCCCTTCAATGGCTTTTTCAGAGCCATGCATGAAATTTAGTCTGTGTGACTCCTATAAGCTGCAAAGAGTTAAATCCACATGTAAATCTTTGAAAATCTGGGGGTGCCTTGCCAAGTCTTAGATTATCTATCACTCTAATCAGCCAGATAAATCTGATTACACACCTTTCAAACAAATAATGATGGGTTTAGGTTTGCCTGAAGATTTTTCTGTTTTTCAATCTGTATCTATCAGCTGAAATTTCATGTGCACTCAGCAATTGTTATTCTGTTGTTAGGAATTCTGATATTGCTGGCTACAATGACATTAATTTGAATGCTATGGGTGTAAAAGATTCTTTGCTTCTCATGCAGAGCTGTTAAATTTTAAGACAGCATTAGTTAAAAACTGTCGTTGTTAAGAGTAGTTTTATATCTATTTTTTTTTCTTATTCTCATTCTAAACAGGTTCTGGAAACATTTTAGTTTTAAGTTCAAGTAGCACTTTAAAAATTGATGACACTATGGAAAAGAAATTCTCTATCATCACCTAAAAGTCATATTTGAAGATGGCTAAGTTATAAAATTACTCAAAATCATGATTTTCCCCCCATTTTTTTTCAAATTACCAAGTTTGAGTTAATTCAGATTAAGCTGTTTCACCTGTAACTGCTCTATGTGTCCAGAGCTGAGGTGTGTGAAATACTCTGCAAGTATCTGTACACATCTGTACTTAGACATGACTTTTAGACATGTCCATTTACAGAATCACTGCTATAATGTTTTTAATTTTACATTCAGAAACAAGAACATTCACCTTTCTGGTACTATTACCAAAGCACTTTACAAACAAAATTGATGTTACTGATATGACAGAGACATATGTTTTACAATCTTGTTGTGTTTAGTAAGTGAAACAGAATTCATCCTTTGCCACATTACAGCCTGGCCCCACAAAAAGAAAGTTCCAAAACTTTTCAATATTGCACATATTTATGCAGTACCCGACTCAGGGGACATAGAGGTGGGAGGAGAATGCCATTACCATGGGTACAATGGGAGAGTGAGAGTCACGAGAGTGTCATGTATGTCAGGCACCAAGGAACTGGCTTCAAATGAAGGCTGTTCTAGTTTTGTACCCAGAACTGGCAATCCTGGGAAGAATTTGGGCTTCTGATTGTCTTTCTCATCCAACTGGCATCATAAATTGTTTAGTGAAAAGATGCCTCTTGCTAGTAGTATTGTCAGGCTCCAGAGCAACTGAGAACAGTCACTAGGAGTGCACAAAGAATTCCTGATGAGATGCATAACTAGTGACAGTCTTGGCTGGGGCCTTTATGTGTTATAAAAATTATAAATGTTATTATAAAAGGTGAAGTCAATGAGAATCTTAGTATTTACAAGGAGCTCTGAATCACACCTGCAGGCAGCAGATCTGCAGAGCAGCTCACCAGTGCTGCAGTCAGGGGAAAGCAGGCACTAAATCAGTGACACAACACTGTTCGGTAGTGCATGATATTGTCGGAAGCATAAAGCTCTTATACAAAATGTAAATGTGGTGCCTGGAGACCCATTATTAATAAAGAGTAACAGTCATTTATACTTTTGAGATATCGGAGGTATTGACTCTAACAGTCTGGGTAAAATCCAAACTGGCAAATACTTATCTGAGGCATACAAAGCATTCCTAATGAAATGCAAAGCTGATAGCAATTCAAGTTTTTCAGTACTTTATTACAGACATCAATATAAGCTTATCTGAGTGGAGTAAGTACACATACTTTTGAGTAAAATTAGACGTCATAACCCGGGAATGTGGCAGAAACATCGAATCTATCTGCCTCACTGAGTGAAAGTGATCACATTTTATAGATAAGCCTTTTATGTTGAAAGGATGTGAAAATTCATGTTCATATAGACATTTGTATTGTATTTCCCCTAAAATGCTTAAAAATAAAAAGATGTGAATTTGGGCAAGATAGAGAAGGTATGGGGGGAAAGTGATATAGTTTAAAAATAGGAGAATATATATTTTTATTTTTAATTAGATTTCACACAATTTTGAAGGTGCAATATTGTCCATATAACTTCCCTCCACATATTTCACATTCTCTAAATCCTTCCATTACTTTCTGGGAAACTATCTATTGTGGCAACCAGAATGGATTTAGATGTCCAGATAAGCTGTAATCTAGGTCTGCCTTACCTCAAAAGCTGAAAACCTAGCAACACCTCCATTTTAGAACATTAATTTCTCCCAGGAGCCTAAGCACATTCATCAGCGTATACTGAGAAATAAACCAAATAAGACCTAGTGTTGTGGTGACTGAAGCAACCACAGTAATGCCCAGGGGGCCACATAGCCCAGATAAAGAGGTTTGGTGGGCTGGCTCCAAAGGTTAAATGCCCCTCTGTGAGAATGGCTTCTCCCATTGAATTCCTGTGACCTGATGTGGGTTTGGTCTGTCTGATTGACAGTGGACAGACACCCCTTGTATCTCCTAAGAAAAGGTAGCCGAACCTGTCCTGCCGCTCTCTTCTTCCTATAGGTCACTGCTTTGTCATCCCCACCTCCTTTTCTGTACTCCTTTTAAGTGCATCACGAACGGAAGTTCGGTCACTCTCTTTGTGTCTGGACCCCTTCGAGGGAGTTTCTACAATAAACCCTTGGAGTACCGACCGAAGGGCTGCCTCTCTCATTTGTTTCTGGCTACTCTTGGCCAATCTTTAAGCCCCGGGCATGCGTGGCTCCGTGCCTTCCACCGCACGGGTGAGACAGCTGGCTAGCGAGGCACACAAGTGCCACAGAGTGTCCTCCTCTCGTGTTGGGCACCTCTGGACAAGCTGCAGCTCTCCTGGCCCAGCCAGCGTGCTGGCGTATGAATATAACCTAGATATTTATTTAACAACCATTGGTAGTCAGGAACTGAGGATGGGAAAGCTCCACTGAATTTTCCAAGAAAGATCATACCAAACCTAAACAGCAGTGTCTTTATTTTCTATACAGATGAGAGTAACTTTATTCAAACAAGAGAAACATTTGAGGCATACCTCAATCTGAGCTGATACAGATCCCCAAATTATATTTTCCAGGAGACAGTCCTAACCTCAGTAGAGAAGGCTCATACTACATTAAATGCAAGATTTCTGGAATCAGGGAGACAATTGGCATGGAGGATCCAGTGAGATGATGACCCCCCCCCTCAACATTTGTTCTCAGTAGAAGAAAAACTTTCCATTTTATTTCAGTTCTTTCGTCTTTGACAAATATTACCCAGCCTTCGTCTGACCTTCATCACAGATGTAATTTGTTAGCATTTATAGCAACGCAGATGGGTCTGCCAGTCTTTCAGAGAAACTTTGTCATTCTGCATTTTGCAAGGGCTGAAAGGCTTTTGGAAATTAGAAATGTCACCTACAGTGTCAGGTTGAGTTAAGTGTCCTTTTGTGCTCATTCTCACTTAGTCACTTAGCCTTGGAGCTTTCACTCTCTGCTGTCCTTCTGCAGCTGTAGTGGTGCTCACATTGACAGGGAGAAATGACAAGAGACATAAAGGATGAGCCCAACAAGGTTCTGAAGGCAAACAGAAGACCAGCACTTGCAGAGACAGCAGCAAGAGCTTTGAAATAATCTGATTCACTGAAAGATTTCAAGAGAGGAAAATCTATGTGTGCAGGGAATATGTTGAAATGGTCATGGTGCTGAAAGTCTGAATAGCCCAGAGAAGGAAATGAAATTTATGAGTCATTGAACATCCCAGGTGAGTTCTGGTGATTTGCTGATCAGCACAGCTGTTCTCACATGCTTTAGGCACTGTTCTCCCACTCAGTGTTTGCTCTCTGCATTTTCTATGTAGTATCTCCTCGATACTTCTTAAGGTTAACAAATTCATAACGAGTGATATGTTTGCAAAGGCAACCAAGACCTCAAGGGCTGGATGACAGGACTCCAGAAATTCAAGTAAGAGGGTCGGTGAGTGAGAAATCTAAATGAATGCAGGCAGACAAAGAAGAATTCTTATTTTAGTTTTATTAATGACATACTGAAATAAGAGAGTAAGTCTAGATCTGTACTGTTTTTTGAGTGCGGAGGACTTGCAAACCCATGTTCTAACTTTGGTTTTGAATCTCTCTGGAGATAAATCTGTGATCATGACTGAACAACAAGAAAACTCTAAGGCAAGGGAAAACACAGGGCTTGGGCCTGTGCTGTCCTTTGGGGCAAGACAAAAGATGACCCTTTCTGCTGTGTATGAAAGTGAAGTGTGTCAAAACTACTTCTGTTGCCAGAGTACACTTTGGTTTCTGAAGAGATTAGGTATCATGCCATCATTCTGGAGTGGGTTTTTGTGTCTGGTCTCAGCAAAGAACCAGAAACATACATAATTTCTACTGAAAACCTAAAGTGCTTAAATATTCATATCATATACATTTTTAATGTAGAGACCAATTTACTGAATTTAAGTTCAGTGAAAGACATGTTCCTCACTGGGAAAAGCTGGATAGCCACAAAAGAGAGGGGTGGAGGCTTTTACATCTCATTGGAAAAAGAGCTGGTTTTCAGCCAAAAGTAAGAGGCAGCCCTCAGTTTAACAAAAAGCCATTTATTCACGTGCTGAAAGGAAACAACATTTTCTCTAAATTAGGTGATGGGAAGTTAGTCTCCTACTTAGGGGGAAAAAAGAAAGGAGAAAAAAAGGCATTTTGGGTTAAAAGTTTCAAACTGTTTTGTCCTTCACCAGTGGCTTCAAGATTTGGCATGGAAGATTATTGCTTTTCCACTGCAACACCTGGAGATAAAGGAGGAAAGCCAAAAGGCGCAGAAGGACAAATCTGTGTTTTGAGAATGGAATCTCTCCGTTTTATGTCCCCCATGTAACTACCTACCCCTGGATTTACCCAAAGGTCCTTAGAAGTCAGTGAAGATAAATAGGCCCATCTAAGTGCTGAATTACCACACTAAGACACGATGAATTTCACTTTGGAAGTGCATCTCTCTCCTGACTTATCTGTAAGAGAATTTCAAGTGGTTAGTTTAGATACAGCAATGGGATCAGCTCACTAATTTAGACATGCAAATTTAGGAATCTCTGTGCAGACACGTAGGTCAGCACTGAAACACAGGTGTCCATCACATGCAAGAGTCCAAGGCACCAATTATAGTCAGCAGGAGTCTAATCAGTGCAGCTACTGGACTGTGGTGGTAAGTTCACATCACTCTAAAGTAGGTGTGAATTCAATTGCTCGCATGGCAGTGCCTGTTGCAGTTGCAGCTGTGACTTTTTACGGCAGGCTGATTCTGCACAGGATCTTCTGCGGGTCCTGTGTTGTATCTTTCAGCTGAATGAGGATGTCTTGGACACAACAGAACATCTCCAATAGCACTACAGGTCTGATTTTATACAACTGACCTCTTCTACCACTTTCTGGCAGGCTGAAACCTATTGAGCAGTTGTCCATATAGCACAGGGAGAGGTGAGGCCCCAAGTGTCCTTCTAGCACCTTCATTTAGGTGTCCTTAACCCTGAACTGAATTCTTGCTCTATGCTTGTTCAACTGAATCCCATCATGAGAGCTTGTTCCGGGTATTTTGTTCTCAAGTCCTGGTTTCACAGAAAGCATTCTGGAAGTTTTGGAATGCTTCAGTAAAGCTTAAAACCCATAAAATTCCATGAAATCCATCTTTAGGTCTGTTAGTTTTGGAGCCAGACAGAGCTCTGTGGCAGTGTAGGTAACCCCTCACTGCTGGACCTGTTGACCTAGACCCCAGGCAGGGTCTGCTCATGTAAATAGTTTTTTGCACTTCAAGTAGATGAGCAGACAGAGTTGAAAAAGATGGAAAAGTGCTCAAAATTACATTGGCATTAAGGTAAGAAACAGGGCCAGAAAATGTCTGTTTCTGTGATTGCTCTTCAGAGTGAAGGTGCTGGCATATACGGAGCTTTACTTGACAAAAGAGGCTTTCCCAGAGGCAGAGCCCTGACCCTTCTGCCACCAGTCTCCGTGCCCTAGTGATGCCTTGGAGAGGCTGACCGGGAGCAGAGGCTGGACAGAGTTAAAGGGTAAACGGCAGGGATTTATTAAAAGGCCTTCACAGGGTACACCTTGGGTAGTGCACCCAAGATGGATGACAGTCACAGGTTTCTTGGACACATATAAGTTTTGTCTATTTGCATATCAGAGGTTAATTGTCCGATTACAGCTTCAGGCAGTGCAGTCCCATTCTCTCAGTTTGCTCCCCCCCCAACTCACTTTTGTTTCCATTTCTCGGGGCCTGAAACAGGGAGGTGTCCTTGATTCTCAGGCCTAGAGAGGAATTGTTGTGTCTGACAAAAAGGGGAAAAGCAGTAGCCAACACTTTGTATGGAGCTCAGGGTTATAAAGAATTGCAGGATTACAAATATATGAAAATACAAAAGCTAAAATCCTAAGGCATCACTAGGAGTGCACAGTGGCAGTACTGGGACAACAGGAACCAGAACTATCAGAAAACCCACCTTCTATTCATTGAAAAACCACTGAATACATGAAGTTCTGGGATGATGGTCTCTATATGATTTATTATTTTTCTGTTATTTCTCAGGAAAAGAAAAAATAAATCCCATTATCTTTAGTTTTCCTTGGGGAGACAGAGACATTCTCTTAATCACAGAGGTTTCCCTTTATCTTAGAAAGAAAATATTAGGAAAGCTTCTTTGCTAATGCTGCTTCATCTGTATCTGTCCTGTCTTCTGTACTGTACATCTGAGCTCTAAATTTGCTTAGAAACATATACATACATAAGTAATGCAGAAAAAGACAGTAACATGACTGAAAGCTGGAACACAGACAAGACAATTGGTTTCACTGTATCTTTGTCTGCTAAGGTGCATTAATCTTGCAAAAGCAAAATTATATTAATGGTAATTTGAAAGAAAGAAGTAGGTTACTTTCAGAGTGATTTATTTCTCTGGGCAACTTCACTGTATGCTGGTGCATTTACAGCTACAGTCCAAGGACAGTAATGTATGCAATTGCTGGCAAGCCAGGTATCCAGACACATTTTCAGGCTTCATAGACAAATGTCCATTTTGCCATGACTTCTTTTTTCAAAATAGTTTCTTTTTATTTTCAACATCTGTTGACAGAACCCTAAATATAGGAATTATGCTAAGTCTTTGCTCTGACTGCAACGCTTTTGTGATATGATCTATTGCAGAAATATCAAGCTGAAATTGGATCAGGAAAGCATACTTGCAATTGTGAGCTATCAAAACGATGTAGTGTTGTTATACAGTATACTTTCAGAAAATATAGTGACAAAAAAGATTGCTGTGGCTATTTTTAAGTTGCAGGAATATAAAAGTAGAGGCTTGCAAGGCTTCTTTTTTCCAATATTGCAATTTGAGATTTTGTGTTGACCAAAGAAAATATATTTAATGGGAATGAAAAAAAAGTACTTTTTAGAAGAATAACTTATAAGAACAGTTATTTAGGCTAGAATATCAATAGTCAGAGTTATTTTTCTTCTGAGGCAAAGATTCCGAAATGGACAGTGCATACTTTGCCAATGTTCAGCACTGTAATGGAACCATTAGAGTAAATCACTACATTTGCTTCCCTGAGTACCCATGTAAATGATTGTGTTAACGTCTCGTCCATCAGCTCGACAATATTCATTATGAAAATGTGTGTTTCAGCTCCAACCCACATAAAAGGAGGTCTGATGAAGGAGATTTTGTGGAGTTCTGTGCTGACAGATCCCATATCAGGACTGATATGTGCAACTGAAGGGGGCAAATTATCACTGGAATCAGAAATTGGCAGTAATATGGTTCCAAAAGCAGAGTTGACTAGATCTGAGCCACTACTTGTTTACCTGTACATGCGCCTATTTTCTTTTCCAATGCTCCAAGCCTATAGTCACAGCAAGAGCTCATACAGAGCTACTTCAATCTGTCCTGGTATCTTGGTGCTTAAAAGAATGTGATGTTCTATGTACATGAAAATTCAGTTTAAATATAGCTAAAGCTATAATGAAAATCATCAAAGAAATGTAAAGTTCCCCATAGAGTCACTCTTAAGATAAAAATCATGCTAAAATTTAGTCAAGACCTGCATTGCTAATAAACCAGAATGTCGTTTCACAGTAGAATAAGTAAAATGGAACAGTTTTTAATCCAATTTACATTTGAAGGAACATGTGTTAGATCTGCTCTTAAAACTTGGCCCATTCCCACTCAAAATGCTCACCAGTCTGTTACAAATTGTCTCAACACCACATTCCATGTTTTACTTTGTGTAACTACAAGGTCTGGGTAAAGTCTAGTCAGGATTTTCCAGTTCTTCATGTATCCAAATCTTCTTCTGGAAAGCAGAGGCTGCAAGGAAACATTCCCCAGGTCAGCCTTTGGGCTGTGTAAATACACTCTCACCCCACATGCTCACTCTCCCAGTCGAAGAACTCCTCAGAAGATTCTGCGTTAATGTCTACCTGGACAATGCAGGAAGAAGCTGAAAGTACAGCAAAAGGCTCAAGTTTAAAATTCGTCGTCTGGTTTGGTGTGAATATCTCTTTTGGGTAACATAATAAACATGCTTTAGATTAGATGAGATTAGATGGATTGAGCTAATGACATAAAATGAAGTATACACGTTGAAAACAAAAAGGAATTCTCAAAGGCATATGTAATTTGACAGAGATGTATTTCACCAGGGCATTTCTTCCTGTAATTCAATCACTTTGGGCCAGGATTTTGCACCATGTGCTGCAAATGCTGTTTCAAAATTTCTGGTTGTTGGACACCACAGAATTAGCACTGTTGATAAAAGAAATAGACATTTAATTATCCTACCACACATACTGAGGGACATGAACTTGAGAGAAAGAAAAGACAGCATAGTCTGGATAGTCTCTTCCATAATAACTTCATTAAATGCAAATAGGACTTCAGGGAGTAAGTTCTTCATGGTAAGAAAAGTTATGACAATATAGTCTGAAGACAATTGGGCAAAAGTGTGTTGCAACAGTTGAAGGAGAATGAAAGGAGGTCTTGGTCCTCATAAAATCTAAGTACTCTTAGTTTTCTGCCCCTTGGTTTTCCTTAACCATATTTTAAACCAAGCGTATTTTTACCATTTTCAGAAGCTGTGCTCTAAAAAAAGGTAAAAATAATAAAGCAAATATCTCACTTTTAATTCCCTAGTTTAGCAGTATGATTTCTTAAGACATGCATATAGCCTCCTCTTTTTGCAATGCTAACTGAAAGGGGAAAAGAGACAGGAACCTGGTTTATTCTGGAAACAGCAGGTAGTTTGATCTATTTTTACCGCAGATCATTTCCCAGGACACTGTGATTCTTATATTTTTAATCAAATGTGTGAATCGAAAACTGTGGTGTGACCTTTGGAAAAGACACTGCAGGACATCGACTGAAGCTGTGAATAGTTTAAGTGCAAACAGGAAGTTGACTCAGTTGTTCTCTAACAAAAGACTGCGCTAATTTATGGAGTAGGAGTTGCAGTTTCAAAACATTTTTAATTGCTGCATTTGATCTGCTATGCAGTATTGTGTGACAATAGCTAAGAATGAAATGTCAGTGCCCATGTTTCAGCATAAATTTATACAGTGTGAAAGCAAAGAACCCTGTTGATTCCAGCTTTTCTTTCTGTAAGTATTTCAGATTAGCCTGAATTACTTTCAGGTTAAATGGGGAGTGAAGAGGTCCTCAGTCTTGTAAAGCACTTAAGTAGATGCATAAGTTTGTTATTATTAAGTCTACTTATGATGAAAAGAGAATTTAATATATAGGGGAAAAAAATGAGAAGGTATTTCACAGTAGCCTGTGTACCCAGGAAAACTGTCCTTGATAATTGGGCCACTCTCAGGACAAAAATGTATTAATACTTATTCTCCTTGCTTTTAGTTGATTATTATGGTAACTTCAGCCTAAGAAAACATCCAGAAGTTTCCCTTAAAGGAGTGAAGTTGCGCATGTACTTAGGAGTAACTAATTTATCTAACTTGAAAAAAAATATCCCCTTTGTAATATTTTGTAAGGGATTATTTTAGGAAAAAAAAGAAAAAACAAGCAGGACTTGAATTATGGGCTCAAAGTGTCCTCAAAATTTTAAAGAACATTAAACTATTTCTACAGTATACCTTTAAAAGTCTCACTTATTTACTTCCTTAGAGGACAATATACCATATCAGTGGGTGCATGCTGCCTCTTGGCAATGTCTGTGATATATACTGTGGGCACCCAAGTCGTCCCATAAACCATGACAATGAAACGTAAATCCTCTGTGAATAGACTCCTGAGTGATTTCCTGAGATATCCACTGATTTTTAATGGAATCAGAAATGCCTAATCCCATTGGTAATTTTTATGCAGTAAAATAGATATGCCAGATAATAGACATACTACTAAAAAAGAAATCCATTCTGTCCCAAAATCTGTCATCATTTTCTTAAACAAGGAGGGAATTTTGAAGATAGCTGTCATTAATTATAGAGAAGACAATTACTTCCCTGTGTCTAGACAAACTTTTTTGTTCCTACATCACTCAGGAGCTATATTTTGATAGGACCACCAGAAAATGCATGTGAACATCAAATATGTGGGTATTTACGTACTGATGCATACTTGTCATTCTCAAATTTCCCAGAGGAGCATGAATCAGTTAAGTTTTTCCTTATTTTTCTTGATGACTTTTACAAAGAATGGCTTTTGAAAAAAAAAAAACAAACCAGGCTTTTCCTTATTATAAATGTATGTTCCTGTATTATCAGTAAGTAAATAACAAGAATTTAGGCAAGAAATTTTGCCAATTGGAATATTTGCAAGGTAACACTACAGTTAGGACCAAATGCTTTTATACTTGTGTAGAAATTGCTTTCAGTGGGCAAGTATTACTTGGAATGCATTATTGAGAATTAAAAATCCTTTTCATAGATATTCTACTAACATTTAAAAGAGAGTGTTCAAGTTCATTACTCATTTTTTTGTACCATATTTTAAAATTAATTTTAAATGTAAAGTTTTGCCGGTCAATGTTTTTCAATTAATGAATCTGGAAAGCTCTATCTTTTCATTACAGTGTACTGTATTGCCTCGGTAATCAAAACATCTAATTTCAGAAAAATCTGTTTAAAACCTTAAAAATCAGTTCAAAATGCTGCAAGCTATTTACATACAGTAGTGTGAAAATGAAGTTGTTTTAGAGCATCTTTCATATGAGAATTCTGTAGTGACAAGAAACTCATGACATAAATTTTGTCAACAGTTTCAGACACTTTTAGACTTGGATAAAGGATTTTTAGTAATTTCTTCTGTACTTGGTCATAAGGAAAAAACTGGAAGCCGTATTGGACACTTTCACTTTCTACAAGGAGAAAAAGACAGTGAAGAAAACTGACAGCCAGAAAAATGAGATGAACTACTTAGTAATTTTCATCTTGTAAATAATTGTCATAATGCTGAGAAAAGGTTTTTCTCCAGATGAATAAATACACAACAATACATCTGTATTTTTTCCATGAAAAAGTCACAGTAATATTTGAACGTGTTGTCAGTAGCCAGAATTCTCATTTTCAAAATCCTGACTGCAGTGAGAATTTTAATAAATGAAATAAAATAAAGAAAGAAATGCAAAATGCAGACCCAAGCCTTTGACTGTCCCCTCTTTTTAAAGAGATCACTGCCAACCAAGGATTATTGCTCATGCTGTTATGCTACCGAAGGGAAATTCTGATGACTTGTGGTTTAAGACTGCTTCTCGAAAGTTGCATGGAACAATTGAAATGAGAATTTTCAGAGGAAGTAATCATAAGACCAAAACCTCACTGACAAAATATAAATGGAGCACAGTGGGGCATAGTCAGTCCCCATCATAGTGGATGTTTTTCTGTTGTTCTTTTTTGGCTTGAAGAGTTCAAAATCAGAAGGCAGAGGATTTAATCAAACTATCAGACTTGGAAAAGAATACCAATTTTCCATCAAAGATTTCCAAATGAGGTCAAAATTCCTTCAGTACAGATGCTGTTACCATTATGGACCGATCCAATTATTTTAGAACCTTACTTATTCTTCCATGCTTATCTTTCTCTCTTCCTTTTATTATTTCCCTCACATCTTGGTCATCTTTTTCTGCCCAGAATTCTTTGCCCTCTAGGTAAAGCACTCTGAGATACCAGACAAGAAGTCAGAATTGCTCAGTTAGAAGGAGGGATCTGTTCAGAAAAGCCATCTGCACTTCCATCATTGAATTCTGATAAGGTCTGATACTGGAAAATAAGGCAAGGTCGCCTTAAGGTCGAAAGCCATTTTTGGTGGCCACAGAAGTTTATGTTCTTTAATCCTACAAAGTTAGCAAAGACCACATAATAGGACAGGTTAAACATATCAGAATTGCCTGGACATTTTCCCAGTGAAATTAATTTCTAAGTAATTTCATTTTCAGAGAAGTGATTTACCAGTCTAAAAACCCAGTGTAGCTCTTGTTGAACAACAGACTTCAGAATCCACATGTTTGGGAGAGATTCGCCAAACTTATGTCAATGGACTCCCCTCACACTTTTGCAGAGTCAGGAGCCTTCAAGCCCCAAGTGCTCTTGCTGGAGCAGAGGTTCCTGAGTTGCTCTTCTGCCTCTGCATTAGTGATGTCTGGAGTCGGATGTAGCTCTGTTTGAGGTGTGGATTTCCTATAGACAGAGTGTTCCCTGGCTCTGAAATACTCAACTCTATTTAACTTGCCAAAACCTTTCACAAGCTGTGAAAGATCAGTTAACATTTTTGGAACAAGAGAGAGACTGGGAATAGCTGAAAAGTGTAAGTTCAAGGTTGATTTTAGAGAGCAATACCATGGAAGGCTGATTATATTTTAAACAAGCAAATAAATAGATAAAAACAAGGTAAAAAACACCAACAAAACAAAAAGCCAAAACCCAAATACCACACAAAAAAAGCAAAAAACTACTTAAGGCTACAAAATATTTTTTTTTCATTATAAAATGTGATACATTTAAAAAAATAAAAAAAAGAGGAGAAATCTCACTGGACAGAAATTCCATGTTTCAACCATTTCAAGAACATAGCATTCAACGTGGAAATAGGCTTTTTACGAATAATAGTGTGTGACTGGGAAAAGAGAGGACTGCTTCTGTGTGCAGTCAGATTTACCACATTAAGTCCTCAAGTACCTCCCATCACAGCGAGATCCTACTGATTTGTTAGACACTATAGAATTGGAAAAGATGACTTTAAGGTATCTTGTGACAGTTGCCTGGGCCATCGAGTCCCTTAGTGAAATACCTTTTCAAAGAATATCTCTATCTCTCCTACTGTTCCTAAATGTGTTGTTTACATTAAGAAATTTATAATACTGACATTTAGCATTTGGCAGTGAAATATAATGTTCTTTAGGTTAATTACCCTTCCTACACACAGTGACAAGTACTATAAGATATTGTCTATAGAACAGCTGGGACATTTTGTGGGGGTTTTCAAAACCCTAAATCTCCTATGAGATGTGAACAACACTTAGTGTGGGAAATGCTTTATGGCAGTATAGAACCATGTGTTTAATTAAGTGCTGTATACATACACTCTGCACTCCCTCAGCCCCATTACAGCCTGTTCCTCGCTACCAAATGTGCTTTTTACATTAGGGGAGATTCAGCACTTGCAGAACAACTTCAAGCAGTCAATGACTTATGGACTGGATCCTGCTCCATTGAAATAATTGGAGTGACTTCCATTGACTTCAACAGGAATCGGATCATGGCCTTCAGCAAGCAATTTCAGCTCAACAAACCTGCACAGATTGAAGAAAAGTTCTTGAAGCATGTGAAAGTCCCAAAGCTGAAGATTTGTTAAGAAAGCTTTCTGAATCACTCTGAGTAAGTAAGGAGTCTGAGTATATGAACCTTTCCTGAACGAACTCCTTAAATTTATTCAAGTAATGATGCCAAATAAAGAAGAATAAAAAGGTAAATATTGAAATATGCAGTGAAAAAAGTCATGATGCTAACTTTTATTTTGTTTTTCTTTTTACGTAAAACATAGTTTCTAGATTTTTGTCAAAAACCCCATAGAAATTTAAAGCACCCACTGAAAGATGAGTCTCTGTACTGTGTAGTTTTAGAAACACAAAATGACAGGATTTAGCCAGCTCAAAAATGCAGCCCTTAGACAGAAATGAGAGAGGAACAATCACAGATTGTATGTTCTGCGGGTCTCAAATAGGCCTTCCCTCCCTCTGCTGACTCCCCCTTCCTCTTGTGACTCCTTCATATTTATTTTGACTTCTTTGTGCAGCTACCAATTGCAACTGATTCTGCAACTGCAAGTTGGTCTGCAACAAAGGTAACCCAGAAATTATTAAAAAGTTGCTACACGATTAGCATTTCTGTTTAGCTTCCTTTCTACCCCTAGGAGTATATAAATATATTTGACCCATTCCTGTGTACTGATTCCATCTGTCTTCTAAAGTAGATACTGGGGCAAAGTCGTGCCATGCTCAGTTTTATACTGGTCCTTTGCAGTAACACAAAATGTTCTACACGATCCAGACCCGCTACTGGAACTGCTTTCCTGCTTTCCCTTAATTCTTCTTGGCTTTTTGCAGAGTAGGCCTGTGAAAGAAAGAAAACGACTGCTAAATGTCCTAAGAAAACCAGACTATATTTGCATGATGACAATGCAATTTTAAATCATGATTACTCTCTTTTGAACAAGAAACAATGAGAAAGGTAAATATATTACAAGTCTTACTTATCAGAAATACCTAAATAGTATAGCACATTACAACGTGGTTAAATGAAAGACTGTTGCTCCAACTCTAGGAAAATGATTCAGCACTGAAGTATTTGACTGGAAAACTGAAATAATTATTCACAGGTTGGCACAAATTTGGAAATCTAATTTTTTAACCATAATGCCTAAAAAAGAATTTGCTTTTTTCCATAACAGAGGTAAAGGAAGAAATACACAACTATCTGAATCTTCGGACAAGCTTGTGTTTTAGTATAGTGGAATTGCATTTTTATAGGAAATATTTACTGTGGAGGTCATCAAGTCCCTGAGAATGGTGGGGACTGATTGGGGGCTATTTGAAGATCAGTTTAGAAGAAGAATGAGAACTGCTCTATCCATTAGGCAATAACTTCCCTAAAAAAATAAGCTAAGTAGCTCCCAACAAAGCATCTGAGCTGCCTAAGCCTACCTCCAAAGTCAGTAGACAGCAGCATCTCGGTGGAACAGTGCATAAATCCCATATATTAACCTAATTTGGAACTCAGTGAGTGATGCTGTGCACAAGACTGTCTAAACTCCTCTCTCTGATTTGTGTGTCCAATCTTGTATAAAACTGGTTCTTTAAGGTTTGTTGTTGGGTTTTGATTGTTTATTCTGACACTGTAGAGTTCGTTAGCACTGTACAGAAGAGGGTCTAGAGCCTCATGCATTTTGTGCCTGTCCTCCACATTTTCCTTCCCTCAGAAACATTCTCCAGGGATAGAAATCAAACTCAGCTCTGCTGAAGGGTGACATGAACCAGAAGAAAGAGACTCCATTGCAATCCCCTTTTGCAGGCACTGTTCCACCTCTCCTTCTTCAAGCCACTCTGTTAAGGGATGCTATTTGTCATAGGGACAGGGAAGATCAGAGCCCAGCACAAGGGGGAGCAGACAGCTACCCCAGACAGCCACCCTCAAGGCTGATGCAAAGGACACTGCCAATGCTTTTTCTTTTCTCTCTTCTTTTCTCTGACTTATCTGAAACTGGGGTCAGATCTCACTGCCATGTCTTGCATTCACATCATATGGGGTCACTTCCTCAGCAGGACTATTACCCTGACCCAAATTTAGAAGAAAATTATTTTTCTTCCTTAGGGATTGGATACAAAATGGGTTGTGGCAGGAGTAATGGAAGAATAGGATGGGATAATAATGAAGATATGGGCAGTAAGTCAAGAACACAGACTTGCTGTAACATGGAGAAACACTGTTCTGGTGTTGAATGTAAAATAACTTCCTGTTCTGAAATGTAAAAACATGACATTTGCCTCTCAGAGAGGGACAGAGATTCACAAAGACCTCAGGCCATGCTCAGCTGCCATCCCAGGATGTTTTACCCCCTCTGTTCCTGCATGCTTGGTATGATCAAAAGAGCAAACAGCGAGGTCAACCCAAACGGCTCACAGAGAGGTCTTGGCAGACCTTGCACAATTCATACAGGACTGGATCAAGTACAGAGATCTTATTTTGTTTTAGGGCTTCTTGAAGATGAAATAAATGTGAATTGATCTGTAAGTTTCTCTCCATACTACTGCAAGGGTCCAGTTTTTTTCAACTGGGAGATTGATTTTATGTGCATGGTACCAGGACTGCATGGGCAGCATATTGGAATTTTTTATTTCACTCAGGCTGCAGCAAAGAAATCTATGGTCTCTATCATTCAAGACAGCAAAAGACCAACAAAACATGTTATAAAACATTGTTTCCAAAAGTAAATAAAAGTTACATGCAAATAGTGAAATCAGTCCAAACAAGAAGGCCTCCTGATAGCTTAGATGATGATTCCAATTTTCTGGTAAATTAGAAGAACAAAGATGAGGAAGCAATGGAGCAACAGTGGCATGTAAAAAAATCAGCTTTAACAGATGAATAAAAAGATGTGAAGATGGGATATTATGCCAGTTGCCATGCTTGGCAGGGATAGTTTGACAGTACTGCTGGGAAGACAATAAAACAGAAAGGAAAAACAGTTTTCATTTCAGCTGCCAGGCTTATCATATTTTAGGATTTTGTGGTGATGCTTTTATATTTCTGTGCTTCTGATCCTAAGAAATCAGAGAAGCAGAGAAGAGGAGTGGACAAGAGAGATAGAGAAGAAGAGTGCAACAGCAGCATTTCTGGCACCAGCTTTGGTCCTGAGGGCTGCTTACAGCATGAGCCTTGAGCCCTTGGTGTAGCTCTCAACCTTGTCCTTCCTTCTTTTTAACCCTCCTTTCCCACCTTTTGCTGTTTAATTACAATCTGGCTTAGATTGGCCAAACCTATTTATTTATTTATCTATTATTCTGTTTTCTTACTTTTTCTGTTCGATTTTTTGTTGTTTTTAGTGTTGTTAACCCTGTGACTAGAAAGGTAGCTAATAGCAATGTCTTAAACAGCTTGACACCAGTTCAATCCTGCCAGGTTCTTGCAGTGGCTGATAAGAATTTGTGCTGTGCTTGTCTTTCTCCAGCAGCAAGGTTACAAATCAGAGTCAACAGTACAAATAGAAGCTTTTTTTTTTTTGGCTATTTTCCCTACTCTCTTTGCATATATGCTTGTCCTGTGTTATTTCTGAGGGAGCATGTGGCCCCCTGGTTGGTTCCTTCACCACAACAGGAGCAGGCCCAGATTCCAATAAAAGAGAAAAGTACAGCTCCAGCCATCTCAGCTGCTTTTTACTTTATTATTCTCTCCCAAAGGGGAAGTTAATATCATCTTAATACTGTATAAAAAGGCACTTTCAACCAGGGAATTTTCCCCATAATAATGCTCTACAGCTAACAGAATGGGGAATAATGGATGCTGCTAAAATGAAAGTCTCCTTGAACACTTACATAACAAATAGATTATCTCCTTGTCTTCTGCATTTTTCATAAAAGATTTAAAACATTTTAATACTGATCTTTTGCTATAAGGTTTAGTGGCCACATTCCTGCAACCCCATTCCCATGGAAGGTGCAGGCATTCTGAGCTCTGCAAAGTGAAATTCATGACAGCACCTTTGCCCCCAAGCTTCTGTACTCCAAAATGCAAACAATTCCCCGAACACATGCAATGCCACCCTGCAGCCAAATTTTTCTGGATATTTATTTTGGTTTCTAAGGGTATTTACGTTGCATATATATGTAACTTTTGCAATCTTGACACATGAATTTCTTTCTTTTCAGAGGAGAAGCACAAGACTCCTTCAGGTCCTTAGCTGGGGAAGGTGTTACAGCTTGACACTGTCCTCTGCAGAACTGATTATCTCCTCTCAACGTGGGCTGCTGCAGCTGAGCAGGTTCCATTGTAGGGTGGTAGTTCACAGGCCAGAGAGGTTGTCAGGCATCACTGGTGTCTGTGGTGCTGCAATTCAAAGCTCTGCATTATCCCTAATGGCATAATAGCAAAGGGCTCCTTGGGATGAAGGGAAGTGAAATGTGAGGCTGTGTCACTGTCACTTGTGACAGCATGAGGTTTTCCTACTGCGCAAAAACACAGGTTATCAGCTCAAACCTGAAATAGAAAATGCTGATATTTAAGAAAATGTATAATTTATACACAGAAGCTGCTGGAGAAACAGGAAAAAAAACCACCAAAACAGTTCTGTTTTTCTCATGTCTTAGAGATATAATGTACAATGACATCTCTTTTCTTCATCTTCCATTTTTTGGAAGGGCAATAGAAAACTGCACAACTTAGATTCATTTGTTAAGAATTTTTCAGTGCTGAAACTCTTTCTACCAGGATGTCTTTCCCATAGAAGGCACTACTTTGTTCTTTGCATGAGGGCCAGCAGCACAAATTGGTAGCATGTAAGTAAAAAACAGGAGTTAAAAAGCAGTAATTTTATATTTTTACAGGAGGGGGGGTTGTGTCCACAAATGGATAAAAAAGGTTTTATTCAGTCAAACCAATCCTGAATAAGCTTTTAATCCTGTATCCTGTCTCCGGCAGTAACCAAAACTGAATACTGTGTGCAAATATGATTTACATACACAGACACACATGTACGTATGTATGCATGAAACATCTGTGAAATTCCCCACATCTGACATCCCAAACAGGCGATGATCTGCAGCTCAAGGCTTTCCATGTCCAGACAGAGATCTTTCACTGAAGTATTTCGCTGTGAAAATAGCAGTCACTGGGCATTAATGATGTGATCAGCAGACATAGAAGGCAGTGCCGATGTATGATACAGGCAAACCAGAAGGAGAATCAAATTAACTAAAATAAAATCAGGGTACAGTTATATAAGTGAGCAAATTTCTATGGCATTTTCTTGTGGAGCTGGTGGATAGGCAAAACCATCCATCAGTTCTTCATTGGAGGAAATAGGAAAATTCCAGCTGATGGCAAAAATATTCACAGACTCTACTGAAGTGTATATTTCTCTGGCTCTGTGTTGGAGAGAGATGGAGGAACATGTGACTAAGCAATGTGTTGAATCAGATGCCAGGAAGAGTTCATTTTTTATGTGCTTCTCCCTTGGCCTTTTTAAATTGGGAAGGGATCCCAAAGGTACCCAGCCATGTAATCTGCAGCAGAGAAATTGCTATGGGCCCCAAGACAAAGCTTAAAGAAGAAGATGGGAAGATGAACTCATTTCTTTCCATACCCACTGGGCTATTTCTGGTCAAGCTGTGCTTCTGCAGGCAGGAGCCATAAAGGATTCCGGGCACATGAACTGCCACCTCAATCGCTTATAGCAACACTTGGGGATTTGGAAGCAAGTGTCTGTGTGCAGGGATGCTAGTCTTTCCAGGATTGTTTCCTTTGTCATCATCTCAGTCCCTGAGAGGACAAAGTAGCAACAGGAACACGTTTACATTAACAAATTGGACCTATATTAACATATTTTTAAAAAGCAAAGTTTGCAGTTAGCTAGCATGTGACCTTTCCACTTGAATTGAGTCAGTTATTTCCTAAAAAGTCAGAGAATGGAAAAGTTGCTTGAAATGGGGTCTTAGTATTTGCTTTTAAGCTGTGAGGCCTGTTACTTGCCTTGGCAAAGGATTCCAACCCCTCCCTCCCCCAGCATACGTGTATCTTAGCGCTGTGAGACCTCAGCATTCATGGTAAGTGGTCTTCATAAGTTGCTCAAAGGGAGTAATGGATTTTTGCAGTGGTCTGTTTTCCTCTGCAAGTCCAGGGAAATTCCTGCTGGCTGTGTGCACAGCTCATGGCTCACAGTGAACTCTGCACCCACATTGGACAGTAGCTGGGACTGAGCTGTCCGTGCTGTGTGGGACCAGCAACCTCCTCACAGAGGCTGGACAAGGATTTAGCACAGCAAGCCTAAAATAACGGAACAGACACTTTATGGAATATAAATATGTGAAGCGCAAATAATTTATTTTCCTCTAAATTTCTACAAATTGCATAAATGGCCCTATCTGGATGCAAAACTCCCTGGGCTGCAGTTTGAATACTAAGACAGACATCCACTTTTCATGGACAGTTGACTATTTTCCTGTACTATGTATTAAAAATGGGACCAACCAAACATACCACAACTCTGGGATTTTTGGGATCTCTCTGTCACTTAGCAGGTGTTGTCAAGCCCCACACGGCCACTCCCTCACATCCTGCTGGTGGAATGGAGGAGAGAATCAGAAGAGTAAAAGTGAAAAAACATATAGGTTGAGATAAAGATGATTAAGAAGGCAAAGCAAAAGCCACACATTCAAGAAAAAACAAGGCAGGAAATCCATTCACCTCTTCCAATGGGTAGGCAGGTGTTCAGCCATCTGTAGAAAAGCTGGGCTCCATCTCATGTAGTGGTGACTTGGGAAGACAGACGCTATCACTCCTGACGGTCTCCTCTTTTTCCGTCTTCTTCCCTGAGCTCTATGTGCTGACCATGATGCCATATTGTCTGGGATATCAGTTGGGTCGATTGGAGTCAGTCTGTGTTCTCTCCCACCTATTTGTTCTCCCCTGACCTCCTCCTGGTGGAGTAATTTGAGGAGCATAAAAGAGCTTGACACTGAGTAAACACTGCTCAGTAATAATTAAGACATCAATTTAATATAAAACATCACATTAAGGAACAATAACTAAAACTGTGTTATGAACACTGTTTTCAGCACAAATCCAAATCATACTCTCATAAAAGCTACAATGAAGAAAATTAACACAAGCCCAGTCAAACCCAGCGCAAGAGGTTCTCCTTTTCTGGGCTCTTCATTTGAGTAAATTAGCAGCTGCACATGTGGACCTCTTTTCATGGACCTTCAGCATAGGGGAACTCAGGAACCACTCAGAAAGTTCACTGAGCTGACTTAGGAGTCACTCTGAAAATAAAGAAAAATTTTTTTCAGGTATCTCAAAAAGAGCAAGCTGAAATTGTTGGGCTGTGAAGTGCTGGTTGGTCCTTTCAGAAATACCAGTGCTCTTGGAGGGCCTTAAGGAGAAAGCTTCTTCCTGAACTAAGCATATTTTGGCTCTCAACAGCACAAGGTCTGCCTGCTGTGCTAAACACAGGTTACTCATCCTAACTCACAATACAAAATGCTGATATTTTGAAAATTATATAATTTATACACAAAAGCTGGGTTAAAAAACTGTGATGTTTCCATATCTAACTAAAAAGAAAAAAAAAAAAAAAAAAAGACAGGATCAAGCTATCCAGCTGTGAGTAGCCTGTGACTCATTTTGTAACACAGAGGATGCTTGTCCTATGTGTTTTCCATTCAGAAGGAAATATATTTTGTAATTGTCCAGGAGTATTACAAGTTAAACCATGCTGCTAGAACACATGAATTTGATTTTGGTTTAGATTTTATAAGGATCTTTATTTCTTTTTCTCCCCCTTTTTTTTTTAGAAGCCACATTCAAAATAATTTAAAAATATAATTAAAATGCAGAATTACGCTCAATAGAGTTTCTTAGAAAATGTGGAATCCTTCTGCTCTGGTTTAGTTGCTCTCAGGAATGTGATTTGAATGATAGGTTCCATATGATGAATTTAGATTGACAGTAAAGCACTGAAGTTCTGTTTTATTGTGGTCAGCTCTTCTGTCCAAGTGCTGTTTAACGGAGTAGGAAACCAGACTGTTCAGATTTTAGCAGAAGGCTCCAGTCTGTATTTTTATATCTTCATCCGTGCAGACTCCCATTTTGAAGCCTATCAAACTTGTCAGGGTTGTCTGTCTCCGCAGCTCTGATATTTTCTCTTGCAAAAGCCAACAGGAGAACATGGAGATGGGAGCCTTTCCTTCACTAATAATTTCACTGCAAATTTAGTGCCGGCAATAAACAAGATAAAGGTATAATGATAACACTAAGCTTATTGTTTAGTCACATGTGATAAATCAGCAACGATAATTCAAATCTCCGAAGGTGTAAACACTTGCAAACCTGACTATCAGGAGCCCTCTCTGTGGATGGACCTCTCTGGCACTGTGGCTGTGCTCTTGTACACATTGTACAAGTATTTATTGGGTGGTTGATGTGATACGGTCATTGATAATGCCTTGTCTAGTATCAAGTAGGCAGAGACAAATAATTTGACTTATTTGGGTTACTATGCAGCCATAATGCAACAAATACTCTCAGTCAGTGGTTGAAGATTCAGGACACTGAATGAAATTTGTAAAAATCTGTATTATCAGTGATACTATGAGCCAAATCTTGCTAATTAATTTTTTATTTGACCTTACAAAATGTAGACTACTTGAAGACTAAGTAGACCATCATGTGATTTCTAAAAGCCTCTGGGGAAAAATGGGAATAGAAAATACATAAAATATTGTATACATTTAAATATATATGTGTATATATATATTTATAATTTTAATAATTATTATTCAGTTATTTGCGTGTTTTTTTTTAAAAATTAATTATTATTTCCAATTTGAAAAAGTGCAATGAAAACAGAAGAAATATATTGGAGATGATGAAAAGCAGTGGCTAGGAAAATCACTACTTTTTTTTTACCTCTTCATTGAAAATAGAAAAAAAAATTAAATGTAAAGCATTTCCAATGTCAGAAAATTATAGTTTTTCAAGAAAAAAAATGCACCCAGCAATCCAGTAATGCAAGAAATTTCTAGATCTGTATCTGTATTTTTATTGGATTTTTTTTATTCAAATGTCAATTTGCTCCATCAGCTGAAATTGCTGTCCAGTTCAGCAGCTCAGGGAAAACAGGGAATGGAAGGGAAAATGAAGACAAACCCCTCCCCAGAACATAAAGACTGTGTCGTAGCACACGCTTACTTTAAAAGATAAGTCAAAGAGAAAGATGAGAAAAGTGCAAAACTTTTCTCAATCACCTTTCAAAACTTATAATGTTATGATTTCATCAAAATTTAAAAAATAGCAAGCTACTCTATTAGCCGTAGAGATCTGTATTCACCTTTGGTTCCACAGCTAAACATTCCCCTCACATGTCATCACTGGCTAAGGACGATGTATCCCTTCCCAGTCTCTTCTTTACAGCACTCCAGCACCGTTTGTGTTCACCTGAAGGAAATAGCTATTAGCTAAAATAAATATTTTAGAATTGCATTCTCACAATGCATTCATAAAAATACCAGAGGAATTGAGTTCTAGAGTAACTTCCAGAGTGGGAATAAAAACTCCCAGAATTAACTATTTTTTTGAAGATGCCTGATTTTGTATTCCTGAATTGTCCTTTGGCATAGCTGCATACACCAGAAAGCAATTAGTACAATCAATGGTGCCATTTTCCTTAATTGTGTGCTAAATTCAAGTATTGCTTTTAGAACCTTCTGACAAGGAAATCATACTTCAAATATTTATTACCTCACAATTTAAAAGAATACTGTTGTTCTGAAATTCTAAAATATTTGGACTGTTTAAGCAATCAGCATGCACTGGTGATGCATGCTCCCATACTCATGGAATTCTCACTTTTACGATGTGCCTGTGGCATTTGTATTGAGAAGCCAAATCCTGTCTCTTTACCTGAATGAAGATTACAATCTTTTGGTGGTCATGTATTTGTTATATATTCCTACAATACCTCCAGCAATACAACTTTGAACTTCTGCGTGTTATTGGACTGCAAACAAATGATAATATTCCCACATTATTCCCACATAAATAAAATATTACACATTTTTCAGGGGAAAAAAATAAAAGGAAAAGCCATGTTTGTAAGGTATAATATAAAGTTTACATTTCTCTCTCAGAATAATAATCTCAGAATAAAAACAACTCCAGGATCAGGGACAGAGGGAATCTGTCTATAACATGTTTTCCAGTGATTCCAAGCTGCAGATAAAAGGACATAAATAACGGAGGCATGCACTGCCCAGAGATTTAGACATTTTTAACAAATTGCTTTTCTGAAAACAAACAAAACCCCCAAAACAAATAAAAACTTATGAGGAAATATTTCTGTATAGAGAATACTTCCTTAAAAATTCCTTGGTGATGATTTCACCAGGAACAAAACTCATGTGGAATTTTCAAATAGGTCTTGCCATGGACAGGGAAACAAAATAAGTCTCAGTGAGCTGGTGCTGTGTTCCTGCTCGGAGTTCGTTACGACCAAAATGGTTTCTGTGGGCAAAGAAGAAACACTCCTTATTCATAAAGCCAAGTGATTATTCATTGTGTGAATGAAATCTTAATGACCTCACCAAGAATTAGTTTTAAGTCAGATCTAATCATTATATAAAAAGAAAGAATACTTTTATGATGAAAAAGTCTCAATAGTAATAATAAAGTTAATATTTTTATGCACACACTTCTCAGATTCTACCACTTTTCCTGGAGTTATGATCACCCTTCCATTCCCTGCTTGGTTTTTAGCTCTGTAACCAGGATCTGATTGCTGTTATTTTTATATATTTGCTAAAATTCTTGTACACTTTGCCTTTTCTTGATTGGCCTGTAATTCCATGTTACAACTGAATTTATTATTTATGGTGGCTTTTCTGTAAACTATATAGTATTTTTCTCTTTTTTACTCCTAAGAACAACATGGTCCACCTCCAGGTCTGCATTTCTTTAATTGACAGTTCGTGGGTTGTTTATAGAAGTGGGATTTCTCGTGCCAAACCCTATGTGATCACCCTTGTAAATATTATCCGCTACTCAAAGTCTCTGCTACCATCATGGGTCTGCAGTCCTCTATACTATATTATTAGAGTCAGAAATACCTTGTTCTGCACAGGAAAACTACTTGTTATTTACATTATGAAAATGTGATTCTACCATACAATAATGGAAAACAAATCAAAGCAAATTAGGCATAGTCACTAGGTCAGAAGAAAAAAGTGCTTTTACTGTCATAACTTAACACAACATTATCCTGACAAGTCCTGAAACCTTGCAAATTCAGTGGAGAATGTGTGGCTGATGTTAGCAAAAGCAGTGCCAGATTTCTGGGATACAGGTTTCCAGGTGTTTCAGGATTCAGTCTGTGCATCTCAATGTTCTTGATCAGTTTTGCCTTTTTCATACCCCCATGAAACAGGAATGCATTGTTGTTCCATTACCTCCCCTACTGAAACGCTTTGTAGGTTACATTACTTTCTAAAGGTTAAATACAAAGTCACTTGAATTAAAATCGAGTGTGATATATTCTGGTTGAGCATCTTCCTGGTTAAAATACTTTCCTATACAAAGTGAACTGAGAATTTCTCTGTCACCATATATCCTGATCGGGAAACTTAACAATTAGCTATTCATTTCTAAGCTATGCTTTTTTGTCTTTATTTTAACATTGCCTTAAATTTGACATGAAAGGTTTTAATGAAGGTGTGAAATACTTGGCAGTTAAATCTAGCATATGCTGTAACACCTGTTAATTTCAACTGTTCATTTTAAGCTGTTACTTTATTCTTGGCATTTAGTCTAATTCATGCTGTGATTCTTAGTTTAAAAGAAAAAAAATCCAAGCTGCTTATATATTTCCTTCTACAGAAACTTTTACTTAATATTTTGTATTTCTGCCATCTTTTTTAACATTGTGCATTTGAATGGAAAGGGTGTTAAAATCAGGATTGCAACCTCATGCCACAGAAGATTAAACTACAAGATGAGAAAACATGGAAGTTAATGATTGAAGATTCATCTTGAATTTTCCTAGGAAAGCTTGGATCAGCGCAAATCATTGGAGCCTCGTGGCAATCTCCATCCATTTAAACTTGATTTAAACATAGGTCTGATTTTAATGCTTAGTTATGGCTAACATAGAAATCTGACTTTTTGCATTAAAATCATAATTTTAGCAATAAGTATATGATTTAACTAAAGTATATAAAGCTTTGTCTTTATTTTAAGATGATGATGATGAGCATTGTGCTCTTCTAAGCATTAATTCTGGTGGTAGTTAGAGGCAGCTGGATTAGTTGTGTCGTGAAATCTGGGACTGTTCCAGTCAAAATCAGTGAACATTCAAATAAGGTAGTGATCCAATATTCAATGCTGATTCATAAGTGTACTTCAACTACATTTTGCAGAGTAGTCTAAATATGTATCTCTCTTCTCTGTGTATATCAAGTACTTCATTATTCTGTGGGTATAATGCCAAAAGATGAACCACTGTTAAAATAGGCTCCATAATTACATGTGAATATGGCTGTAAGGTGACTTTGTATCATACAGAGTTAGTAGACCTTAAATACATAAACAGCATCATAATAGAGTTCTCCTCAAGGTCATTATCACTTTTTACATTCCACAGCTGCAGCATCTAGGACATTAATAATCTGAAAATCCAGGTGTTTCTTCCCATTTCTCAGACTACAGGGACTCGAGACATTTCCAACTCCTTGATTAGGGGAATCAGTGCATACTAGCTGTTGAGTAGTAGAGATCAGAATGGTAACACAGAGCTACAGTATAAAGTCTTAGTAAAATAGGGTTGAAGAACTCATGACAATCCTTTTACTCCAAGACAAAAGCAACTCCTCTCACTTAATGATCTGTTGAAGACTGAGGCGTGGTATATAGCCAAGGAAAGTAAACCAGCAAATACCTGTGTTTAAAGGACAGGATGCACTGCTTCCTCAAGAAAAAAAATACATTTCCTTGATGGATGTACTCTCGCCTCTTTCTCTCAGTAAGCAGCATATTGCATGTCAGGAACATTTTGTCCTTTTGATTCAGTTGGTTATTTTTTCTTTTGTAGATGGTTAATTTATGCATGAGTATGCACATATGTGTGTATCTTAAATTTTCAGCTCTAGAAATATTTACTACAGTAGAAATACTTGTCACAAGTGGAGAGACAGGGATGTGATGGATGGTCCACTAAGTGGATGTGGAATTGGCTGGGTGGTGGCACTTGAAGGGTTGCAGTCTGTGGGTCGATGTCAAAGCTGACACCAGTGATGAGTGGTGTTCCCCAGGGATCGGGATTGGGACTGGCACAGTTTAACTTCTTGTCTGTGTTGTGAACAGTGGGATCAAGTGCATCCCCAGAAAGGCTGAAGATCACATCGAGCTGTGTGGTGTGGTTGACACGCTGGAGGGAAGGGATGCCATCCAGAGGCACCTGGACAGGCTTGAAAGGTGGGATTGTGCAAACCTTGTGAAGTTCGACAAGGCCAAGTGCAAGGTCCAGCACCTGTGTTGGAGCAATCCCAAGCACAAAACCAGGCTGGGCAGTGAATGGATTGAGAGCAGCCCTGAGGAGAAGGACTTGGGAGTGTAGACTGATGACTCAGTGTGACCTGGCAATGCACACTCACTGCCTAGAAAGCCAAATGTGTCCTGGGCTGCACCAAAAGCCACATGCGCAGCAGGCTGAGGGAGATGGCTGTCTTCCCCTCTACTCCACCATCACGAGACCACCTGGAGAGCTGCATCCAGGTCTGGGGTCTCCAGCATAAGAAGAGCATGAACCTTTTGGGGCAAGTGCAGAGGATGCCACAAAGATCATCTGAGGGCTGGAGCATTCAATGATCCTATGATTTTACTTTGGGTATAACTAGTTTTGGCTTAGTGCTTTTCAAAGAACTCTTTTGGAAATCAGGAGCTGCAAAAGGTTCAGTTCCATTCTGGAAACAAAAGAAGTGTTTAAATATTGAATGCTGACTTTATTTGAAACTGTAGTTTACTATGAAACACGAGCTTTTTGAAAATTTTGATCCTTTGATTTACCTTGAAAACAAAAAAGAAACACCAGAATGTGAAGTCCACCATGCAAATTAAATTCTTCAGATGTCCCAAGCTACCGTAATGATTCTCCTTTTAAAATAACCACAATCTCAGTCTGTGATAGGTCTCACAAATCATAGTTCTCAGATTTCATTACTAATGAAATTTGTCGTCTAGGTTTGGCAGCTGTGATTGCCACGCAAATGTGAGCCACTAATTAGATTGATTGTCTATTTGATGCCTGCTGATTAGCTTATGAAAACCCTCTGTATTCCTGACTTCATGATAAAATGTTCCTGACTTCATGATTGCTGATTGATGCTCAGAAAATCTGATTACTGTCTTGAATAGCCAAGTAATGGCTCTGTCAGCTTTCCAAGGATGTAGATATTCACCTGACAAGGGTGATAGGCTAGAGTCTTACATTTAGTATTTGCTATTGTATGTTTAAAGTTCTTTTAATTAGAGTCTTTATGATACTCCTTGGAGTTATGAGTGATAAATGTTTAGATAGGGGTCCAAGGTCTGCAGGGACACCATTGGGTGTCTATGTTCTGACTTTTGACCTGGAACAAGTCCAAGAGATTTAGGGACTACCATAAGCAAATTCTCTGATTTGCAATTGCAGTAAGAAATACACCTAGTGACATTCCATTCAGTAATCAGGTTATTTATGGTGGAGAAAAGAACATTACACGAGATTTTTAGAACCATTTTCCACGGTGAGTTCAAAGAGAAGAGGTAACGCCATATGAGATTCAAAGACCTTGTAATTATTGTCCTGGGCTGTTGGACACTCCACAAATTTACTATTGCATGATATTTTGATCCTACACTATTCTGTGAAAGTGAATATGCTACACATGAGCATACATTTTGTATGTGTCTTATGATTTCATAAGTTAATTTTCCAGCATTTCCTGTAGCTGTGAGGTCTTATTTGATACTTAAGCTTACAGAGGAAGCAGAGATTAATGGAGGTATCATAAAAGAAACAGAAATCTGAAATTAGACATATGATGCTCACCTGAGGGTACTAAAAATGATGTTTCTTTCATTATGGCTTGGGCACAAATTCATGTAAAAGTTAAATTGTGTTGCATTGATATCTATATTAACAATAAATAAACTCTGTTAATCATATTATGTTTATTTAAAGCATATAAACTTCACTATTACCCTTCAGAAAACAAAGTAATGGCATTGTGCTTATAAGCAAGTCTGATCCTGACATATTTGGCAGAATTAATCACACCCACAAACCAGATACTGTCCGAGACATTTTCCAGTCTGTAGAACAGGTATCCTAAGAGTATTGCACACCGAGGGTGATAGGACTGAAGGGATGAGAGAGCAGAGATAAGCAACTGAGCTTCTCCCTCTGGAAATGGCTCAGTCATTGATTCGCTATGTAAACTTTGTCGAATTGTTTAAATGTTAGTGTCTTCATTTCCCATGTGCCAAATCGGATATCCTTGGTGAAACACGACAAATGAACGTTACTATGTAATCACTAACAACCTTTACTGCTCTGATACTTGCCACCAGCATAATTTTGTGTGGCTTCAGTGTATTATGAAAAAGCAGTATCTTGTTAAAAGAGAGTTGCATGGCACTTTTATAGCTTATAGAGTGTCAATGACTATTAAATTATACTGGAAGGTGTACTTGGTTGATATTAGTGACATTTTCATTGACTTTATTGGATTTATTTTAAAACCCATTAACTTCAAGAAAATGAATAAAGTAGCAAGATGATATTATGCCTTACAATACTGTATAAACAATTATATGCAAATTAATTATCATACCAAAGATCATGCAGTTGAAGTGGTGCAACCTTTCGAATAAATCCATTGCAATAATCTTGTTAATAGCAAAACACATTTCAAGTCCTTATTGTCCTTTTAGCACTTTATTGTATATATGTTTTGACTATTGAATGAAAAATATGTTGATATTTGGATTTTATTATGACAGAGAGCCAGTTATGTGTAAAGCCCAAGACACTTTAAAAAGGCTGATTACATACATTGATTGATGATTGGCTTCAAAATAGTTTTCCTTCTCTAGATGAGAAAAGTGATGGTTTTGACCCAGCTCATTCAATCAAAATGTTAATGCAACAGAAAGCATGGCTGCCTGCAGATTCAACAAGCCAGGAGAGAATCTAAATTATGCACCGTTTGTCTCTAATGTATGCTTATGAATAAAATTGTCATTCATTCCCTTCCTCTCTGCCAGTGCTGAGACCCAAATACATTTTTGTCCCGTTGCAGTGAAACAAGGGATTCTGAAGGAAAAAAGGAAGTGGTTTTAGTATTTATTATTTCCCTTGAACTGGAATTATTTCTGTCTTTTAAAATACTATTTTCTGTAAGAAGTCCAGGTAGGATAAATGCATATGATTGGAATGCCTTCTGCACACAATTAAAAAAAAAAATTATTGCTCAAAATATATTTAGTGAGTTTTCTACATGATACAAAAAACTACGTAAGCTACTTAAGAGTTTTCTTCAGGTCCTCTTTTCTATCCTTCCTTTCTTTACCTTTTCCCCTGTTGCTATTTACAGATGAGTTAATGTAACGGTAAATCTTGTCCTCACAGGAGCAGGAGTTTTAACTTTCCAACTGAAATATCTGTGAAGATGGAAGATAGTCTTTTAATCTAGATAGGAAGTAGAATGAAAAAGTTAGAAATGAACAGAAGTACAATAAAAGTGTCTTGTATAGTAAATATTAGCTGCTAACAGATTTTTAGCTTCCTACCAACACTGAGAGATGCATCAGTTATTGCTGATGTTTTTACTTGATGTCACTATTTTCTGTACTTGACCATGATTTTTCATACTTTTCCCCTCTCTGCAACTTTTGTGGTTTTTTTCTGGGCCCCACAAGGGAGTGCAAAATCAAATTAGCAGAGTGTTAGGAAGAAAATCTAATTGTCCAGGCTACAGAGTCCTTAGAAGAGAATTTCAGGTATAAGTGCTTTGACTATAACTTTTTCTTTGCCAGTAAATATATGTTTTGGATTTCCCTTATACTCATCATCAAATTAAACCAAATTTGATCATCTCTTGTCCTTAAGAGAGGTAGAACATTAAAACAATTGGAGCACCCATAGGCCAACAGTGATCTTAATTGGAGATGCCCAGCAGAGTGGTCAAGGGCCATTGCATGCTCAGAGAGCTCAAGGGAAAGACAGATATGAGAGAGGAGAGATGGAGCTGACTACCTCTCACAGGGAGCTGGGCTAGACAGACAGGTGGCTGCAAGCTGCAGCCCCTACCAGCTCCTTTCCATCCAAAACTGGTGACCCAAAAGCACCCAGCACGACTGTCACATCACCGGTCACCTGAGATAGCCCCAGGTTGGGAGCTACACGGAAACCACAGGCAGCACAAGCTGCAGTTCACCTCTCCACACTCATGGTTTAGAACTCATTTCAGCTCAGCTAATTCAGTGAAGGCAAATCTGCCTCACAAAGAGAGCTTGAAACAGAGCAAAGAGGCACAGAGATCTCCAGGAGAAAACTGCCGTATTTGGCAGAGTCTGTTGACAGGAGCTAGTCAAGATTTTTCCAGTGTAACAGGTTGCCAGAAGAAAATGCCAATTTAACAACACCTAAATGATTTCAAGAATGTACCAATTTAATTTAAAACCTGGATGGGAAAATTACCAAAATGAGACATTTTGATAAGGTCAAAACATTTCATTTTGACATTTATTTTATGTTATCATTTAATATATAGTAAAAGTAAAAAAAAGATGAAGCAACTTTTTCAACTTTACCAGAACTGCAGTTTTCTACCTTATCAAAATATAATGCTTCAGAGCAGTTGAAACAAAGTTTTCTGAAACTTTATGCCTCATAGGAAAACCTTAGATTTTGACTTTTGTTCCCCTTTAGAAATGAAGGCACATTTAATGTCGGAATTTTGCACTCAAAGAAGTTCCATTTGGAAGACAGTTCTAACATGGTGTTCACCTTTTGATCTTGTAATGTATTATTTCTGAATCAAATGAACTGTTGAACAGCTCCTGACAGCAGATGATGAGGTTGCATTAGACCTAAAGGGTAGAATTCAGTTTTTGATTAAGCTACCAAGTTGTATGAGTGGCCGTCTCAAACTAAATTCCCCCCAAATGTGTGGAATTAAAATGTAAATATTCATAAATAGATAATAAGACTATTAGACTTCAAGATCTTCAAAAAGAAAGAATCCCATATGATTCTTGGGGTCAGTGATGGGGAGCTATGTGTACCAAATTAACAATGTAGTTTGAAACATAATTAACAACAAGCAGACATTTAATCTGGAATTGTCAGAAAATTCTATAGGTGGCAGTTACCTATGCCAGGTACTTTCTTTGGCAATACTAGCTTAATTTTATAATGCACAATGATTTAAATTCAGTTGATATAGATCTCTGCAACAATACTAAAATTTTTGAAATATTAGTAACATGAATGTGTATGTTTTCTTATAATGCAGTTAATAAACTCTGAGGTTTCAGACAGACTATGTTTCCTTTGAAATAATTTTATTATTGCACAGGAATTTTAATTTTTAATCTTATTAATATTGCAGTAGAAATTCAGGTTGTAAATCAGCTGATCAGAGCCTATAGTTCAGCACAATGTCTGCCAGTCATCATGGTGATGAGCTCCTTGGAAATTCTTGTCCATTATTTTTCTTGTTTTCACTGTGGCAATCTTGAAAGCATGGCTCTGCTATATGTACCCTGCATAAACCTTCAAACCTGCAAGTGTTCCTCAAAATTGCATAATATATAGCAGCTCTTATTTCAAAAGCAAACATTTGTTGTCTTCCCTATTGTAAAACATGGAGTTTTAGAGCTGTTATCCTCTGGAGGTATGTAAGGAAAGAAAGAGAAGGAAAGAGATCAAGAGGTTTTGGGTTGGTTTGGTTTCATTTTGGTTGATTGGGGTTATTTTGTTCGTTTAGGGGTTTTTTTGTTTGTTTGGTTGGTTTTTTTGTTGTTGATTGTCTTGCTTTGTTTTGTTTTGAGTTTCTTTTTTGTTATATTTTTTTCTGTCTGAACTGACAGAGGAACTGCTGGATATTCTGGGCATCCACAGCACTAAGGATCAAGTAACACTGTTGAGGGCTGTGGGTGCAACAGATGTAAGGCTCTTTTTACTCAGAAGTGCAAGTATCCAGTGAGAATCCCAGTGCCTTTTCTGCCTGCAGGCATTCCCAGGAGACCATGGGACACTATGTCATGTAAAACAAACCACTGCATGATTCATTTCATCATTTCATTTCAAATAGAGGAAAATGTGCATTCTGATTTCTCAGCAAACCATGCTCTTAAGTTCAGGTAGTCACAAAGTAATAAAAACACTTTGTTTTGTTTCTGCCAAGTTCTATCTTTGTGGTTTATTTTTTTTCCACCTGAATCTTTTGTGGTTTGTACTGCAGACAGCAGAGCTGGGGTGATACATCATGTCAAATCATACAGAGATGCTCATGATGTCAAGTCACACCTCACTGGGTGCAGCACATTGTTAGGAGGAGGTATTGCATGACAAATTCTATGTCTATATCACTATATGTATGCATGAACAGGTGGAATTGGGGGATTCATTGATGCTTTTCAATCAGCAGCTGTTTGTATAAATATTTTTTGCCCCTCTAAGGAGAGCAAAATGAACACTGAAAGGAGAAAAACCAACAACAAAACAATATAAAAAGTGATTCATACTCATATTCTTGGGCTGGAGATGATGTAGAATGGAAATAAGATAGACTGGGAAAAAAAAAATTCATTAAAGTCAATTATTCTCCTCATGAATGTTCAGTTGTGGAGTGTCATATTGTGGTAGATTTATTACAGAGCTATCACTGAAACAGACCACCACATAAAATCTAGTGGAAGATGTCCCTGCCCATGGCAGGGGGGTGGAACTAGATGATCTTTAAGGTCTCATCCAACCCAATCCGTTCTATGATTCCTCCTCATTACTTTCAACGCTGTGTTTCTCTTTGCTTAAACTCAGAGGAGTCCCTGCCTGACATAGCTGAAGATTATATTCTCATCATTGCATATCTCTTGTTAGACTTTCCTAATTTTTTCCTATCTACACACAAATCTCTCTCACATGACCTTCTTGAAGGAATCATCTGGCTAAGCTGGGTTCTGCTGCCTCTCGAGCTGAAAATCCACCATGAAGACAGC
Source organism: Callaeas wilsoni (assembly GCA_013398955.1). Lineage (NCBI taxonomy): Eukaryota > Metazoa > Chordata > Aves > Passeriformes > Callaeidae > Callaeas > Callaeas wilsoni. The sequence continues at coordinate 331,180 of VWPU01007885.1, read as the reverse complement.
ACACAGGCCTGATAGCTCCCAGCATGACATTTGGGATCTTTGGTGATGAATTGGGAAAGAATGGTAGTTGACATCTGTATCAGGAAAAAACAGGTGTTTTTTCCCATGTTGAAAACCTGCCCTCGCACTCTATCATCATCCTCCTTCATGTGAGACTTCTATGTAATCTGATTTAAAAAAAAAAAAAACGAGAAACAAAACCAGTAAAAAAACCACATGTGGGATCTAGATGTGAATCTAGGTTTTCTGAAGAAGTCAAGATGGATCCTGAGGGGATATCTCAACAAACTCCAGCAATGAAATATTAATTCTCTACAAATATTCCTCTGTTCGCAATTGAGGCAGAGTATGTCCCCAGAATACCAAAGGAGTGAACAAGAATGGGCAACCCCAAGGAGGGTATTTGAGTAGGGTCCTGCAGTATAGACACTCACGTGGAGCAGAGAGACGCTAATTTGGCTGGCAAAGCCTGAAAACAACCATCTCATTACCTCTGGAATGGACACATACAGTTAAGAGGATTCAAAGGTCACATTTGCTGTTTTTCTGTTATTATTTTGAAGGGAGAAAATAGAGTTTAGTGCAACTTGAAATCTTGCTGTTGAAGTCTGATACTATCTCCTGCTAGATAAAGCGAAATAAATGGACATAAACAAGGACAGAAAAGAATAACAAAGGCAGGTATAATAATATTTGCTCCTGACTTTGCTGTGGGAGAAGCAGACCATGCACACTGAGGTCTGACATGCTCACTGGGTGGCTGGGCTGTACAGACAGATGCTTCCTTCTAATTTGGTCCCAGGTTAGAAGCACTAGAAAAGGTGAGTTTGTTCTAAGAAAACAAGTACTGTATAGCTGAAAGGATAGGTGAATAGAAATTCATGGCTGAAGGACAACTGTGGAAAAGGGGAAGTTTTGTGTTACAGATGGTATTCAAGTTTTAGCACATACAACAAAGGCATTGCAGCGCCCACTTCCCTTGATCTGTCCTTTTGTAGCCAGGCTGCATTTCGTGACCTGCCTGATGAGTTCAGAGTAGTATTGTGGAAGATCCCAGAACTATGGGAGACAACAACCACAACAATGATAATAAAAGTTGATTCTTCCATATTAATTCAGTCCCAATAATCCACAAATATAATCCTAAGAAGGATACAAATCTCATTTTATTACAGTCAAATGAATTTCAATTAAAAAATTTCTGTTAAAAATTATGTCCTTTTTGTAGAACTGCTCAGTTCATTATTATACTCTTGACATTAATGGGAACTCGGATGACTTTTGATGACAGTTTTCTTTTTCTGAATGACTCTTTTATTTGGAAGAATTGTAGAAATACTTTCTCTCTGCACACACTGTAGCCCAAACTAAGATTTCATGCTTTTAGGTACCCCAAGGATTAATCACCAGTGCAAAAGTTTAGCTCAGAAAGGTACGTTCAGATCACCTGATGCCAATACAGGGCATCTAATCAAGAAAGCGGCTAAAATAGTAGCAGAAGTCTTGCAGGAGCCCAAGGACTGTAGCCCTCTCTGCACTGCTTTCTGCCTCAGTGTTGTACTTGAGCTCACTCACCTCAGAGCTGTTTGGATGGGGAGAAGGATGAGCTGAGAAAACTCAATGCTCAGTTCCAGTGGTTGGGAAAGCTTTCTGTGCCTCAGCCTTTGCACTTGCTGCTAAGGAAAGGGGAGGAGAAGCACAGTTTTAACAGTCAGTAAAAGGTCAAATGCACAGCACACACTTGGAGCAGGGAGGGCTCTTTCTCTCCAGGAAAAGCAGAAGGATTTTGCTGTTAGATCAGGCAAATAATCTCTCACTTTGTAAAGGGAGAATTTGAGTCTTCTCCAGACTTCTCTTGCAAACTGAGAAGCTTTTACTGCTGTGAATTTGCATATGATCATTTGTGCTAAGGAGTTACAGGTCAGCACGGGTTGCAAACATTACTTGCTTCCTGCCCTTGAGTGCCACTGGCTATTAAGGCTGCTGCCACTGCTATTAAGGCTGACTTAGCCACTCAGGTGGACTGGCTGGTGACTCACATTTTGGTTTCTGACAGCGTTGTTGCCAAGTAGATTGGTAATAAAATAAGGGTTAAATATAGCAGGCTTGATCTCTGATCCAACAGGAAAAAGAAAGGAACAAGAGATCAAAGCATCATATATTCTAAAAACAGGAAGAAAATGGACAGAAGAAAAGAGTAAATCTGTATACTACATGTAATAGAACTTTGTAAATGAGACACATAAATGTAAGTATAGAAATCCATAGCATGTCAGGTGAAAGTTGCCGTTGTTCATGCATACATAGTTAAGGACTACATTTTGTCAGACTAAAACCAACTTCTTGTTATGCATTAAAATGGATTTTTGTGCATAGGTGTTTACAAGCATCGTTTAAGAAGTGGTTCTTGTCTTTTGTAGAGTAAGAAGTGAGATGAACTGTGACAGTTAGCATTCACAAGGAAAAAGGAGAGGTTAGAATGAAGCTGAATTGGCAACCCTGATTTTTATTTTAGCTATCTCTACAAACATATGAGTCCCACTAAAACAAGAAGAAAGCTAAACTGAATTTGAAACTAGCATATGGTTCATTGTTTGCCCATCCAAATGAAGTTGGAATGCAGCTTCAACTTGTCAGATTATGTTATAGAGGACATCCAAGATTCTATTATATTCTTATTAGCTGTTCAGAACTTAATGAGCTCAATAGAGATAGATTGCTTAATAAGGCCCCTCAAAGAGTATTTTTTCTGTCAGAAGATGGGGAAGTAATTTGACCGATCTTGCTGTCCAGGAGTTCAATTTTGTAATCACCTAGATGTATAAAAAACCTTTTCCCAAGAACAGCTACAGGAGTCAGATTTTTCTGTTATATCATTTATATACTTTCAGTAATTACACTCCATTTACTGGGTCATGGGAACTGACATTTAACTTTGAAGTGAAATGAATAACAATGAATTCACCTATAATAGTTTCCCCATTACTCTGACCTTGCAAACTCCATTGCGATTTATTTTTTGTTGTATGAATTTACCTTTTGTCTTACTAAACACCTGTGTTGGGAAGAATACAAAACAAAAATCAGATGGAAATAACTAAAGTGTTTATTCTACACAAATCACCAATATGACCTTTGTAAACTACTCATGCTCTGGTCAGGAGTGTTTCAGTTTATCAGCCTGTGAAACGGAAGGCTACAAACCTGAGCTCACGCTGTGGGCCCTTCCTGAATACTGGCAGACCAACCAAATTTGCAGCTGTAGACAAATCCATATGGATTATGTTTCAGAGTCAGAAAGTTGCATCCAAAGTTGTGTGCAAATTCCTTCTTCCATGACAGAAAATAGACAGACTTTCCTGGTATCAGAGGCTCTCTTCTTAGTTAGAAACAGTAAAAAAAAAAAGTAAAATAGAAAAAAAAATACAACAACCAAAATATTATTCTGAATCCCTTTAAGATAATAGTCCTTGCAATAATAAACTACCTGGTGTCTTGTTACAGCAACAATTTTTCTCTTGCCATGATAAAGCAAAAGAAGTCAGATGAACCCTTGTCCTTGAAATGCGCAATTTAGAAACAATTCATTATTGCACCAATTTTTATATAGTTTTCCTTTGTTTTATTATGACAGAAAAATTCAACAGTTGTATGCAGATAGAGATTAAATTTAGCCTTAAGTGAAATTTAACCTTAAGTGAAACTGAAATTTTCCTGGGATTTTGATTTAACACAGTGATGTTAATGATATTTAAATCTCCCAAATGACAGTGATATCATAAAGTCAGTTCATTTTTTGAAATTCAAACCTCTCATACCAAGGTGTTTTGGACAGGTACTGATAATATCATACACAGACCTATTCTTTTAGACACCTTCTGGACTCCGAACATGAAAGTATGAAAACGAAGCACAATTCACACACAAGATTCTGGTTAACGCTTGAATCCTCTTTGATCCATTTGTTTCAGAACACCTGGTAGCTGAATATATCACTAGAGAAAGAGACTCCTCCAATTTTGCTGTAATTTGGAAGTGATTGTCACAGGCAGAATGTCACAGTACTGTAGGGGGATACCCTTGGGTGAAAGTTCACTTCAGACTGAAACCAAAGCCATGACTTTCACATTTTTCAGGTAACGTGGTAAATTTCTGCTTTCCGCAAAAGCATCATGTTTAGTCTAATCCCCAAAGCCTTTTTTCTTTTTAAACTCTGAAGTGAATCTTCTTTGGTTTTTTTAAGCACTTCATGATGAGATACTGCTTGACTCTTGACATTGATGTAAGTAAAAAAAAAAAAAATTGCACATAGAAGACAAGGCTAACCCAATAGCTATTTTTTCTAATCTATGCTAGAAAGTTTAAAACTGTCTGCCTATCAAGCAGGTCAAGATTTGAAGGCCAATCGGCTTTTCAGACTCTTGATATTACCTTTCCATTTTTCCTATGGCCCAGCAAAGACCCCAGCTGCTGTACAGGACAGCACAAAAAATCAGGCCCCCTAAAATCCTCCCCTGTGGCAGTGCTTAGGGCTAACCTGTGCATCTTTGGAAAAAGGCATAACATTTCACTATGCACTTATGATAATTATCCACTGGAACAAAATCCTTATGTGTCATCTAAGAGGCCCTAAGTATAAAAGTGGTAAGGTGTCCAACAGATGACTGTCAAAACTCAGGGTTCAATTGCTTCTTGTCAGAGTCTAATTTTATCTTACATTATCTGTTATAATATCTAATCAAGCACTAATGGCACAGAAAGTGCTTCCCCCACACACTTAAAGAGCTTTGTGCCCTCTTTAGCCTCTCACAGGAGAGCTTTCAAGCCATATTTCACATGCATTTGCTATTTCCCCAAACCATTTGTCTTCTATCAGAATAAATCTTTTGATTTTTGACTATCAATAGAACATGTTACCAAGTTACCTTTACTTTTTGTTGCATTTTTTTCCTTTTTCTTCCCTGAAATAGATATTACAGACAGTAGCAAGATAAATAATTTCGTTGGAGATTTTAGAGCTAAAATATTTGTGCCTGGCAACACATCAATAGTGGGATTAATCTTCAAGTGGGATTAATGCTTCTTCTGCTAACATCTTGCTTTACAAAATATTAAGAGAGATTTCTTGCACCACAGAGTTTTCAAAAAAAAAGAGCAACAAAAATATCCAGTCAAAGAATGAAAGAAATGAAAGCAAGTTTCTCTAATTTTAACAACAGGAAGTTTTGTGGAATGGATATTAAAGAACCACTGAGAATTTTGTTAAGATAGAACATTCAATAATGAATAATATAGATTTGGCTGGCAAAATATTAAATTTTAATTGTAAAGATAGTAATGTGGAACCTTATAACTGTGGTACTAAGAAAAATAAGGGTGATATTTTAAGGTTGAAGTAATAAATTGTTTGATAATTGTGACTATTACTCATTTAAATAATTATTTGGATGTGTTTGGTGCTTAGAAGAGCAATGAGGGCAACTTGATTCCTTTATTTTATAATATATTATGTTTCAAATAGGTGAGATATAAACTATGAAATAGGATTCAAGCCCCATCTGTACAGGAATTCATAAAATAATAAATGTCAGAGATAAAGAATGAAGGAGGCAATGAAAGCAAATTGAAAAAATATATGTAAAATAAAGGGAAAAATAACTTTTTGAATCCATTTTCCTTTTTTTTTTTCAATTAAAAAGGTGCCTGGAGTGCTTGAAAAAATTGTTTAGAAAGTTATTTAGAAAATACAGTTTGTTTGGTATGGAAAAGAGAATATTAAGGACTTAAGTTCTTCAACTAAAAACAAAAAAAAATATCTAATTTTAACAAAGAGAAAAATTACTCATAGTTTCCAAAGGTTCAAGGAAAGGAAAAAAATGTACAAATATGGCCAAGCATTATGTCAGACTGCAGGAGAACTATACAGAATCTGTTTTAAGAGATTTTTTTAAAAGAGAGAATTAAACAATCATCTGAGTGGTAAGGGTATTTTTGACATTGTCTAAAATTTTATTTCTTTGAATGCTTCACAGTTCTCTTACTCTCTGATTGCATTTCTTTGCCAGAGCAAGGAACTTATGGAGGAAAGGAAAAACTGAGGGCAGTGGTAACAGGAAGGTAAATAGGGAGTCTAAATGCTGATGAGACATCCCAGGATAAATGTTTATTTCTACAGGTGGAATGAAGTTCCCATGCAGGAATCTTTCTTGCCTTCTTTTCCTAGAATAGTTTCCCAAGTGACTGCGAAAAATTAGTGGCACAGGCCTTGCTTGAGGTTGCAGTTTACTCTGCCAGTCTCCACTGCATATCTACAATGATATGCCCAGAGTCACAACACTTTCACCAGCATTTTTGTCTCTCTTCTGCAAATCTAGCAGATGCAGCTGTGGGGCTTTATTGGGTTTGTGTGGCAAGGTTTTGGTAGAGGGGGAGCTACAGGGGTGACTCCTCTGGAAGGTGCCAGAAGCTTCCCACACACTGGACAGAGCCCACGGCAGCCAGCTCCAAGATGTACCTGCTGGTGGCCAAGGTCAGGCCCTTCAGTGATCATCAGGTGGCAGCACCTTGGGATAACGAGTTTCAGAAGGAGGAAAAAGCTGCAGAGGAGCAACAGCAGCCTGAGAGAAGAGTGAGAATATGTGGAGCAGCCCTCCAGAAACCAAGTTCAGAAGTGGGAGGAGGTGCTCCAGGCACCAGAGCAGAGACTCCCTTGCTCTCCGGTGAGGTTAACAGTGGAGCAGATTTTCCATGTTTTACCCTGGTCAGAAACACAGCCCCACAGACCCTCTTACTCACTCACTCCTGGTGGGATGGGGGAAAGGATCATAAAATTGAGAACTTGTGCATTGAGACAAAGACAGTTTAATTGATAAAGCAAAAATCATGTGTACAAGCAAAGCAAAACAAGGAATTCATTCAGCCCTTTCTATGGTCAGGCAGGTGCAACCAATCCCAGGAAAGCTGGGCTCCAACACATGGTGATTTGGGAAGACAAACACTCTATCTCCAAATCTCACCACCTTTCTGCTTGGGAGGAGTAGGCAGAGAAGCTGGGACTGAAGTTGAAGAAAAGGGGTTGTTTTTATTTCTCATTATCCTACTTTGAGTGAAAAAATGTTACTTTCCCTGAGTTTACACTGCTGTGCCCTAGACAATAACTGGCAAATAATCTCCTTGTCATTATCTTGACCCACAAGTTTTTAATTGTATTTTTCTCCTCCTTTCCAGAGACAAGTGTCTAGGTGGGCACTTGGTGTCCAGCCAAGGTCAGTCCACCAAAAATTCAGTGAAGTCTCCTCAAGTAATAAAGCATTCCCCTTCCAATAGAGATGTTAGAGTTGAGCTCTTAAACTGACCAACCCTTTGCAGAGCTCAGAACAGGTGTCTTCAACAGACCTTGTATCACTGATTAGTTAACATGAGTCATAGTTGAAGGGAATAAAACTTAGTGTTTCTGGAGAAGATCATACAGACGAAGAAGTTTTCAAGTGAAAGTCTGCCAGTTTTGAAGCCTGCAAGTATATTTTACCAAGCTTTTAAAAATTTAATTCAATGTTAGACCAATGGTAATGAAATGCTTCTATTATTTCTACAAAGTTGTCTCAGCTTAAAAACTTGAGACAGTTTGGGGTTGTGTAGTGATCTGTTTTGAAATTCTGAAAAGATGGGGCTGCATTCATTCCCAAACGGGTTGTCAGAAAAGCTTCAAACAAAGTTTTATGTTGTGCTGAGGCAACAGTAATCTTAGCCTTACTTTATTTCTGACTAACGTGGCTCCCAAAGAGATCCCGAGATCCAGAAAAGACATGAAAATAATTTGTGGGTTGTAAGGAAAAACCATATTCCACCACACTGCACCTCCAGAGAAAGAGTGCTGTCTGCAAGGTTTAGTAGTGAGCTGAAGTTGTGTTTCATCTAAATTGTGGAGGAAAAGACCAGTTAGCATAGAAGAATGTATGTCTGATAATCACACGGCCAGTCTGAAGGGCCTTTTATCTGGGTCTGTGGATTCTCATATCTGTATGCTGTTGAGGAGATAGTTAGAATTTTGATTACAGAATAAAGCACCTCCAGAAAGTGCTATATGCAAATACTGGAGAGCATAGGTCAAAGTTTTATGCTTCCTGGGACTGCCTAGCATATTAACAGGTCTAGGGAAAAATGACTGTGGTTAAAAATTAATAGCACACTGACAAGTATGATTTAAACCTATCCAAATCTGAATCAGTCAGCCCTAGTAAAATCTTCAAATCCTTAAGAGGTAACCCATAGCCAGTGGTGTCAAAAAGTGCTATGAGGACTGGGAAATTAATCTGCATTTCTCTCGCATAGCAGTTTTGTCCTTCTGTGAAAAGTAAGTGAGGGATTCTGTTGCCCTTGTGTCTTTTATTTAACCTCCATTAGCACTGCATGTAGTAAAATGCTACTGTGTTAAATAAACATTACTTCTTTGAAAAACAAATTAGATTGCAAATAATATGTTAAGAGCTGACTGAATTCTTACTACCCATTTAGTTGAGATAAATCTCCTTTTTCTTCTGTCAAGCAATTGTTGCTTGGAACTTCCTTATGTTCATCAGAAAGTTGGATAAATCATTTTCAGACACTGGACTAACTGGAAATTGATTGCTTCCTCTAACTGGCATTTATGGTGTAGCCGAGTCCTCTTAATACCATGGCACTGCTTCTGTTTACTAAGGAGGTGACAGAAACTTCCATAATTGGAAAGCAACAAGGGAGTTATAGTTATTTACAGAGAAAATGTTTGGAAGTTTTGAAAATATTTGCCCTCTTCAGCTGCTGTCCATATGTTAATCCATCATCTGACCTTATGCAATACAGCAAACCAATCTTGATTCAATTATTAATGAAAGTCCTTTCTGAAAATTCTCCACCACCTCTGTATATAAAAAAAAAACATTGATGGCACTGTGCAATACAAAGATTGCAGTGATAAATCAGGCTGTGGAATGAATGGCAACAGCCATATCTGGCTCTAGATCCAAAATGTCATCTATTTTGTTATTTTCTTTATGGTAGCACACTGTATGTGTTAAGTGCTTTGCTTTCAGGAAGGACAGACAAAGATCCTATTTAAAGAAGTTCAAGTTGAGGACAGGCTAGTAATAAAAAGATTAAGGAGAAAAGAGGCAATAGTAGATGATTCATACAAATATCAGTTGGCACTTTGCTGCAAAAGTGTTGGACTTCTCTTTTTACAGAAGTTTAAATGTGGAGTGGAGAGAGGAGCGTACTGGTAACAGCAAAGCACTTCAGTTGCATTAGAAGTTTATTTCACTGGCTGGTTCATTGTAATTTTAACCTGTAATCACAGCCTATTCCCAATTGTTGCATTGCTATTTACTAATTGATAACTGGGAATCACTGGCTTCTGTCTGACCATCAGACAGGTGTATTTTACTTCTGTTCTGGTTTGGACATTTCTTCTAGCTGCTTCCACACCAACATCAGAGATCTGCTTCAGCGTGGATGCATGGTTTTGAGGTATTTCAACTTTCTCCATTTCCTTTGCTTTGATTTGGTTTGCAAAATGATTCTAGTACATAGGAAGCAGACTTCTGCCAGAAGGCAACAAATAAGAAATTACTGTCCACATGGAGGAATAAAGTTTGCTGTCGCCTAATGGAGAACAGAGGGAAAGAAATAATATCCAGTCATTGAGACAGCTTTGAAATATCCAGAGGATATGCTTGGATCAAGTGGCCAGAGTGAATTTATCTGAAGTACACCCTTGAATCACTCCAAATTACTTCCCAACATAAGCATATTCTTTCTGTGTCCAATGTGGCTTCAGGTGGCTTCATTGCTCTTGTTTACTTAATGCATAAATTAAATTAATAGTGCTTAATGAAGATGGAAAGATAGAAAAGATATTAAATGTACTGATATAAAGTGCTTTGAGAACTTTGGAAATTAGTCTTGTAAAATGGCAAATCGTTACCACATGAAGTAAATGCCTTATTCTCTTGAAATCCAATGAGGTAAATAATATAATTATTTTAACATTAAGTATTCAAAAGCACTTAGTATTGCTTAATAAAGAAAGCAATAAGAAGGAAAGGAGTGCAAGTAAGCTACTGCAATGCCTACGGCAACTCCAGGGTTAGGCAAAGAACTAGTGTGCAAAGAAATCTCATTATAAAGAGAAACAATATTTGCATTTTTACTGTTTCTTTTGTTGAGTGTTATATTTTAAAAGAAGGTAATCTATCAGTATAAGATATCTGATTTAGAAATTTAATTTAAATTGGTTTCTCTTTCCTTTTCAGTTCACCCACTTTTTATTGGATTTTATAATAGCATAATCATATAGGAGAAAAAGAGCAAAACTGGGTAATTATATGCACAATTATTTTTAAAATACAGTAACAATAGCAAGGATGAGCTGAAAAGTGCTCATACACAATTACAGTGTCAAGGCATAGTCCACATGTTAGGAACAATCAGAGGATTAATATTAATGAACAAAAGATACCTTTTTAATATTCTAGATAATAAAAGACAGACAGACAGATAGATATTGGGTATGTGTATATATATAAATATATGTATATGGTTACCAAAGAATTTGCAGTGCAGGTTGGCTTTTTGCTCCCTTTCCTAGAATATGTTGTAAGCACAGCATCAGTGTGTGCTGCAGATCTTTCCCTCCAGCCACATCGTGCACACACGAGAGGCACTGAACCAACAACCTTCAGGTTCCAGAACAAAAGGAACTGCTTTAGCTTGATCTGAACAACCAACACATATGCTGCTGCCAAAGAAAAGGTGTTTCCCAAGTGTGTCACATTTATCACATCTATTCTTTCCTGATCTGAGTGATCTCATCAGTGCTTGGAAGCCTCAGATGAGACTCTATTTGGCATTTCTATTTTATAGCTAATAAAAATTCTTACATTTTTTCCAAAAACTGGAAATAAACCACTGCTTGGTCGTACATCCAGAGAGGAGACAGAAAAAGAATCATCTAAAGCATGAATTCAGTGGAAACCTGAAGATGGGACTGGATTTTAGCCAGAGCTTTGCATTCTTCACTTTTATACTGTAATCTGCCTTTCAGTACAGGATGATTATTTCACTAGACATCAGTCTTTACCAAAGCCAGAAAAGACACTGAATTTTAATGGCTGAAAATGAAGGGGGATTTTTCAGTTCTTCCACATCTTGGCCCAAAACTATACTCTAAAATATGTAAGCCATGATAATTCTTTGTAGTCAGACAGCCAAATATATTAGTCATCTGATGCTTAAAGCAAAGCAAAAATTTAAATAGCACATTGATTCCTAAAGACATTAGTTTTAGAAATTTTTATCATGTTATGTTAAAAGAAAGAATTAAAAAATTCTCAAAACTTAATTTCAAAGCCATGAATTTCACTGTGCTAAAGTTAAACTATAATAAGAATGGATTTACTGTAGGTCCTTTTCCCCCTCGCATCATATATTTTTTCCAGGAAGTATATTGCCTTACAAGAGAATAAAAATAACATATTTCCGCATGTGAGTATTTATTGAAGGCTACTTAGAAAAGTAAATTGTTCTAGATTGGCACAAAAGCTTACAGAGTTAACGATCAAAAGTTTTTTCCTTACAGAGAGATTTCCCCAGTAGTTTTAGTGGCAAAAGAATCCCTTTCATTCTGTAAAAGTTATGTTTAGTTGATCCAAATAACCTACTCACAATATCCCGAGGGAGAACACTAATTGCATAGTGATGTAAATATGTTGTTTCAACAAATAGGAACAGAATAAGGCTTCTACCACCCACATAAATGTCTAAATAGAATACAGCATGTTCTGACTTTCCCTGTGATCAGATAATATTTAAGTATTTTAGTTGCTCAAGGTCTTTCCAAGTTTTTAATGCCATTTTCATATTATTGAAAGAATTTTATCATTCATTTAATTTTCAGTTTCTCAGAAGCAGTGACATTTTGCATTAAAAACTGCATGACCAACTTTACAGCTAATTCACCTGGGGACCTGTGTTTTAAAGTTTACTTTTGTTCTAATTCAGCAATAGGACTGAGACTAGGAATAATTTAGAGAAGGAACATCAGAGGCACATTCGTCAGATAAACATATGTATGCACATATATATATGTGTGTGCTCCTATGTGTTCAAGATCAATTCAGTTTTGTACTCCTTCAACACTGAAAGTTTTAAAAGAAAACTATTTAATGTCTTATTAAGTAAAATTTTAACATTTCCTGCATGAAGTGCCTTTAGAGCAGGGTTCTCCTGCTTTTGTAGAGTCCTTGTTGGACAAGTAGCTAAATTTTACCAATCTTTTCTTGGATTTACTGAAGTTATGAACCAGCTGCTTTCACACCAATGTTTTCCCACTGTGATCTTGGCAGATATGATTGTTTCCATAGAGGTGCTGTCATCTTCTAACCCCCTTTACTTTTAACACCTGATACTTTAGTGTGGGGGAAAAAAAAACCAGTTGCCCTTCTTGGCATTGTTTCCCAGGACTGAGAAATGAGAAAAGGGCAAATGGTGAGAACTAGCCATCATTTGGAGCTGATAGGAGGGTAATGTCCTGTACAGGTGGGAGTGCAGGGAATGTGTCATTGGCAGGCCTAGAGTAGGGGTGATATGTTGGTGAATTCGTTAAAACTTGGGAAGAGGGAAAGGTCACAGTGAATGGGGTGATATGAATACCTTCCTGCCTTTGGGATAATTGGCCAAACTTGAATTCACCTAATCAAACTCTTACACACAGGGTCATGAGAGAGAGTTCATAATGAGGGGAAGATAAAACTTCATAGTTTCCCCAAACTCAAAGTCTTCCCCCAAAGGAAAAGCAAACTGGAAAAACTAGTTATTTCAGAGCTTTTGGAGCTGGCACTGCAGTGAGAGAGTACAAGGACCATTAATAAGCATATCAAGGCAAGAACTGCATTAATGGCAATTATGCCCAAGACATCTGGTTCTGCTAATCAGCCAACTTTTCTAACTTCCTGTAAAAAAACAGAAAAAATAAAATCTTGGTGGCTCTGGTGACCCTTACTCATTCTTTTCCCAGAATTTTACTTACCAAGATTGTCCACATTTCAGAAGTTTCTTTAAGGACACAAACTTATCTTTTGTTCTGTCAGAAGCTGCACCCCATCAAAGCAGTTTCGAGTGCTGCTGTTGCTCTCAACAAGGTGAGGAGCTCCTTGTTTTCTGAACAAGATGAGAAAGAGAGGAGAGATGAGTAAAAGCAACATGGAGGGACAAGACAAAAGAAAAGAGTAAAGGAGATTGTAATAATCATTAAGTGCCTCTGTGCAGACATGCTTGCCCTAATGTTACAGACCCCTTTTACTGTCACACCCTCCAAGACACATCACGTTGAAAAGAAAGCAGAAATTAATGGCCTATCACCTCCCAAAGAACACAACAAAGTCACACAACAATTTCCAACATATTTTTTCAAAGGAAGTATCTGATTATGTGGAAAAGACTATTCTTATGTCCCACTTCACCTCAGAATACACAGAAGGCTGTGGAGATGTTGACAAGTTTGGGTATTAGGAATTGTAATCTTTTAATTCACAGCTCTAATATAGAGAAACAGAAAAACAAATCTAAATTATAACCAGCTTTCTCTCCTCTGCTCATTCCATTACAAGGCTCATAAGTTGCCTAAGCATTCACTTTGCAGCCAGGTGTGACCTGAGATCTTCAATACATTTCTAATGATCTTTTTGCTTAGCTTGAATATTAAGGAATGATGCACTGAAATTTTCCTTATAATGTGCAATGAAGACATTTTCAAGGATAAAACTTTTTCTGGTTCTTTATTGTAAGGATTTGTTCTGTGAATTTCTATTAGCATGCCACCTTAATGTAGCACACTCAAAAATATATTAGCTTGCTTAATGACCTTTATTCTTAAGGAGATCTCTTCAGTTATCCCAAGGCATTTTAGCAAGAATATGGCAATTATGAATCATAAAAATTGAACTTTCAATTGCATTCTTTGTTTTGTTTAATTTGAACTGTCTTCTTCTGGTGATTGTGATATTTATTTCTAATTATAAAATAAAATTAATACTAAAACCCCTCTGGAAATCAAATAAAAATTGACATTAAATATATTCTGCATAACGATTCATGTAGACCATTTTTTAAACTTTTCTTACATACTGGGAAATATTCAGTGTCATACAATGGAAAAATTAATCTCATTAGGATTCAGATAATTTAGTTCAAACTTCTAACATTGTAGATAATCTTTGGATAAGATTACAATAATAAGAGCACTCCAAGTATTTGCAAGTTTTCCACTCTTTTCAAAATACTAAACAAAAATGAGTCTACACTAAAGACTTTGCCTGCTTTTCTAATCTCTCTTCTTCATGAACTTGAACATATTTTCTTGTGTTATTTAGAAGATAAGTAATATGATATAAAAAACATGTAGAAGTATGTATGTAACTATATATATGTGTATATTTATAAAAATTCACTTTGGAAACTCTCTCGCTTGCAACTCCACAGTCAAATGTATATTAAACAAATTGCAACTCTGTTCCAGTTTGCAGATTTTGTTGTTGGTGTTAGGCCCAACATTCCTGGCTTTCTCTTTTCTTCTTGTTGAGTTAAAGAGTTCCTTCAATCCATTTAATAAAACATCCAGTATTAGTCTTTCCTGGATCTTCCTACACTATCATGCCAAAATAGCGAGAGCCATCAGTCTTCTGATTGTCTTTGGAATTTACAAATTGCAAAAAAGTCCATGTAAATTGTCTCAGGGATGCACCTGAAATGTCCCTCAATGTATAACCTAAATGCTCGAATCTGATTAACAGCTCTTATTTTTTCTCTTTCTTTTCTCTACATGGATATAAGGCTCTGAGTTCATTGTGTCTATCTGTCTAAAGTTTAGTTTGCCTTACATGGCCTTACTGTTTGTTTACATTTCTGAGACAACACTTCCATGACAGAAGGAGATGATGATGGAATTTCAGATCTCTGACCAGCTAGTTTTGGAAGCCCATGGAATTCTGTTAGATTCTGTCTCAAGCCCAGGCTTGGGAAAAAGGCAAATAGAATATCCACGTTTAAAGAGGAGATAAAGAAGATCTGTAGAAATGGAGATCAGTCAATCAAGCTTTATTAATTTCCTAGAAAAATACTGCACAAGGATAATCAGACAATTTGTAGGTACCTGGATAATAACAAAATGGTGTATAACAGCCAGTGTAATTTGTATCAAAACAATTTTTTTTTTCTTTTTAGCAAGGTAACAGACTTTATGGGAAGAGGAGAGGCAGTCATACTAACATTTTCATATGATTCCATTGCCATGTATCTTCATTTTTTGGACTGGTCTTGGTTTGTTTCCTCTCATGTAGCATTCTTAAAAGTTTGATATGGAAACATCATGTGCCTAATATTAGTGTAGCATAGGTGCAAAGATGTTTGAAAGCTGAATATAAAGAACAGTTTTCAACAGCTCATATGCAGAACATTAGGTTGCCCCAAAATAGTCTCTGCCAAGATATATCTTGAGTGGGACTCATCAGTATTTTTATGAATAAACATTAGAATAAAGAGTAGATGTATTAAGTCTGTCAGTAACTGAGGTCAAAGGGACTGTCTCTATATTGGGATATGCAAATAAAGCCCAAAATTGTCTTAATACAGGAGACAGAGAGATAACTCTCAGAAAGAATTGCACTATTTGGTAGGAACAAGTGCAAGGTGCTATTCTCAAATGAGAATGATCTAGCATATGAATAGGGGATGGGAGAGAACTGACCGAGATAATGCTACAAAAATGGATTTGGAGACTCTAGGGGATAAAAAACTGAATTTTATTTAAAATTTAGAAAGAAATCAGATTTCTTCCTGGGGATATAAAAACATAAGTAGCTTCTCCAGAACTCCTGAATAAATCTTTTCATTTTTCTTGGCAGAGGCGAGAATTTCATCAGGTTCTCTGAATGGCACCATGCTTCCATGGCTATAGTTACTATTTTGTTATAAAAACGTTCATGACCTTATTTCAGTTACCACAGTTTTTTACATACTGCTATTATTTTTTCTTGTGGTAATATTATCCTTTGGAAGGTTTTTTGTTTGGTTGGTTGGTTTTGGGGGGCAAGACGTTGTGTTTTTTGGTTTTTTTTTTCGTTGTGGGATCTCATTTCTTTGTTTCTTTTGTTTGGTTGGGTTTTTGTTTGTTTTGCTGTTTTTTGTTTGATTTTGATTTGTTTTGCTTTTATGTGTGTGGTCTTTTGTTTGTTTTTTTAGGTTTTAGATTGTTTTGTTTGTGAGGGGGAGCTGGCTGGTTGGCTGGTTGGTTGATTTTTTGGTGTTTGTTGAGTTTCTTTTGCTATTTTGTCTGCAGTGACCTAGCACTATTTTAGCCATAGTTTTTGTGTCACAGTCAGGACTCACATGAACTTGCTTCCTAGTGTCTTGTTCTCTCTTCTGCTCTCTTGATGTTAATAAGTATGGGAGAGAAATATGTGCTATCAAAAAAGGATTTCCTCTTACTAGCAGAAGTTCATGCATTGATTTGTCTCAGAAAAGACTAATTAAAACTTACAAACTGCTTTAGCTGTGAACTTTAAATTCATGTCTTGAGAAAATCTGCTTGCATACCCACAAGACTATTTTTCCATGATGTACAAATACCACTGAATTGTTCTTTTGGGTCTGAGGAAATCAAGTAAATTTGATGGCTTTTTATCATTTCAGTCAAAAATACATAAGAATATTTATTTTGTATTCCCAGGCCATATAATGAGGTACATTCTTCTATCACCTCTTAAGTCTTTGGATCTTTGAAAGGCAGAACAGATGGAGTCGTTTTCTCTCTGAGGAGCCATGTAATACTTTTAAGACTAGCTTTGAGTTTTCCATATATCTATATGTGTATACACATATATATTTTCAACCTTTTTGTACTTGTACAATCCAATCACTTGACTATGTCTCTTAATAGAGGCTACTATTAAACTCTTCTCTGGGTTACATCAGATTCAAGCCCATCATTTATAATGTATAATTAACTTTCATAACAGATTTCTTTCCTTTCTGAAATAATTGGATATTGATATCAAGAAGATATGACACATGCCATATCTTTCCACCCATTGGGGTTCCTTCAAAGCTTTCAAACCCCTCTTTTCTAACAGGAAGCTATTCTATAGTGTAGACATAATGAGGTGAACAGTCTTTTGCTAAAAAGTCATAGAGGCTGATACTTTTGCAGTGGTGAAAACAGTGGGAATATAAATAGAAAATGCTATGGTTTGTGGCTATGTTTATTTTAATTAAAAACCAGTGCCAAGGTTTTCTTTCTGGCCTTAAAGCCAAATGGCAAAATTACAGCACATTCACTTTACTAATGTCTCTTAGCCTCTGAAACAGGGTAGCCACATGCAATGTGCCTAATGAGAATGATTCCTGGCCCAGGCTGCCTTCTCAAATACACCTGTTATTTGAAAGTGCTGGTTGGCCTCAGTTAAAATAATTTCAGTATTTATCTTCTGTAGATGACCGAGTTCCAGTGCAAGGGCCTGTCCTCTCACACTAATTTGCTCTTCTGAGAAACTGAGATGGATAGAAATTTGGTTAGGTGGCTGGATATGGAACTAGAATAATTTGTCTTTGACACTGAAAAAGATACTTTGGTTTTGTTAAACTGTTTAGTTAATAAATTCATCTGACATGTTGATTTCCTAGTTTGGAATGTGTTTATCTTGAAATGACATGTGCAGGCTAGGCTGTTTTCACACCACAGATTTTGTTAAGATACTATAAGACCCCTTAAATAGAATTAGCTATCCCAACATTCTGTGCATGGTATAACCATAGATTTAAATGAATATGTAAATTGCAGCTCGCAAGCTGAATTATAGAAAGACATTTTGAACACTCATTCCTTGTCACTTTGCCCAATATATATCTTTAGCATCTGCTGCTCATTTGCTCTGCCAGGCCAAGGACTTTATGGATATGAAAAGAGTAATATGGTTCTTCCTCCGTATTACTGTCATTGTGGATTTCTACTGTTAAGATTCCTAAATTTTGGTAAGAACTTTAATATGGTAATTACGATTAACTAAACAAATTAAAAGGTGGGACTCAGCCTGAACATAATCCTTTGGTAATTTGAGACATTCAGTATTGTTTTGTTCTATCCCTTTTTCGAAAACACACTGAATTCACAAATGTTACTCTAGACTTTGTACTGCTTTTATTTGCTGACACTGGACTGAAGACTTAAGAATTTTCTCAAACATAGATTCAAAAGTTACTTTTAATGTTATCTTGTTTTACCTTCAATGATATTTTGACATAGCTAATATGCTTTTGGCAAAGGGCAAAACACTAAGAAAATATTTTTATTGATATTTAATTGAAACATTCCTCCAGGAACTTTTATTGATGGGAGGCAAGCCAAGTTTTGCATTCTCTTTCTGTAGCAAATTCTATAGCTGTACAGTTAAACTTGTTCTTGCCATAATTTCGAAATAGTTTTTTTCCCCTCAAGCTTGAAGTTACTACTTCTAATCCTGAGAAGATGAAGAAGCAGAGGGCTTCTTTTCTCTTTTATTCTCTTTTTTCTTTTCTCTTTTCTTTTTGCCTTCTCCTTCTCCTTCTCCTTCTCCTTCTCCTTCTCCTTCTCCTTCTCCTTCTCCTCCCCTGTCCTCCTTTCTTATATGGAATTAATCTCATAGACACTTTTGAGGGGTATCTCTCTGACTGCTGAAATTTATTGTGACATTCAGTAGGAACAAATATAAAAAATATTGTGCCATTGTTCCTTGCTGTTCTATCTACATTAAATTTATTCAATTTGTATTCCTTTTCAATGAAAGTCCAGACTTACAGGTGGATCCAACCTATGACTAAAGTTTTGTAAGAACTGAGGAGTCACAAATTAATATTGAACATAGTTTAAGTAGTTCAGGTCAATGGAACTGGCAGTGTCCTCTGCCACCAAAACAGGAAGAAATCCTTTTTTGCCCTTTGAAAATGCATTTCAGGTTGATACATGCAGTGTTTCTCTAATAAATGTCTAAGTCTGGGTGATTTCTGGTTGTTGGTTTTTTTGGGTTGATTTTGGTTGGTTGGTTGATTGTTTCTTTTGTTGGTTTTGGTTTTTTTGCTTGCCTGACAAAATTAACTGAAGATTTTTAATTTTAGCCAAATAGTTTGCATTTAGTTGGTGTACTTCACATATACAAAGTAGAGCTGAGCGTGCTGTACACTTGAAGTGACAGGTTTCTTCTGCTTCTTTCTGCAATGTGCACATTTTGCTTTCACCTTCATTTCACACTTTCAGAGTAGAGAAATAAAATTAATTTTCTCTTTGTTATTACTGTATATCATTTCACCAAACAGAAGCTTCCCAATAACCCCAGTCCAGCACTTTTGCACTCTACCTGCCTGAACCACTTGAAGAAGCTGTCTTCTATTGCCACAGACACATGCACATTCCCTGCGGTATTAGCACTGCTCATCTAAATGTTATACTGAAGTTTTCTAGAGCCCTGTTTAAAATATTTCTTCCTTTTAAAAGGAGAACACAAATGTGGAATTCTAATGTTTGTGATCCATCAGCTAGTGAAATCAGAGAAAGAAAGAGGATTCTGGTCCCCATGTTATACATTATTACTTTACTTTTTTTTACTTTACTTTCCAAGAAGAAGTTGAGAAATGTCTTGTCCTTCTGGACCCATGAATTTTGGAGGTTTAGACTCTGTTTAAAGTCTGAGGGGAAAGGTTCAATGATCCAGAACAACTGTTGTTTTCCATGCTATCCTGAAATGTCTGACTAAGCTCAGATTTCCCAGTTCCTGGGCAAGCATTCCAGCCCGCGTAATGCTTGGAGAGCATATGGCAGCACCACCAAGAGCAGCAGCTTTCAAGAAAACACTACTCTTGCTCTTTCTGCATAATAAAGACAAGAAAATGCATCATAAAACTTAAAGGTTTTAATCTTCTTTTACAAACACATGTGAGAATGAAATTCATCTTCTGGCCACCTTTATACACTAGGCATCTATTCTAAGAAGGTCATCAGGCTTCTTTTAATGGTGAAAAATAAGAATTAAATGCCATCAGAAGTCAGCCCATCGCATCATAAAATAGTTGAAACAAATGATCTACTATAAATTTTTATCTCTCTAAGATAGAGCCTAGACACTTTAATTTTAAAATCAGCCTTCAGACACCTAAACTTAAGAAAGATGAGTCTCACTTTTACAGGGATTGACTTAATAACGTGAATATGTACTTTGGAGTACTATTAGCCTGGGGTGATATAAAATTAAATTTCTTTAATGGTTTGCATAAGGTGTTTTTTTGCCTAAGTTACCCTTTTTCTTGTGATGTCAGGATGTTGTAAATGCACAGTCTAGATCTGCTGAAGTGTGTGGTCATTGGAGGCTACAGCAGACTCATGAGGCTACTGCCATGTATTCAATATTTTTCATTTTAATTGGTTATCAAGGAAAATTGGATTTCCTGAATAAGAATGATTTGTTGTCTTCATTGTGGCTTACTGAATAGGTATATAATTGTCAGGAATAGGTTCGTGTTCTGTCTCTAGAACAAATGAGTCTGCTTAAGTCTCATTTCTCTCTGTTACTTTTGTGGGTTTTATCATATACTAATCCTACAATACATTTTAATTGTGATCTGGCTCTGAATTCACCGCATTAACTAAAGGCTCCAGATTTTTAAGCTTTACAAAACCTGTGATTTTAATTTCAAGGTTGCATCATCAGCATTTCTAAACAGTTACATGCTAGCTAATAAGGAATCATCTCCAAGAACAATTTGTCTTCTGTATCATCAAACTCTTTCATAGGCTCCACATCACAAAGGAATGCTGTGTGCTTTTCAGACCGTCAGCACTTGCTGTGATTGAGAAGTGGATGATGTTGTAATCTCTGCCAGAGTCAATGGGCAGCTGAAGTTGTTTTTTGAACTCCAAATACTCCTTTGATGTTAGTTTCTTAAGTGAAAACTTAGAAAAGGAAATTGCTATTGTAAGCATCTTTTTGACTGGTATAATCTGTTTTTATTGGTATATGTTGGCTGGAAGATTTGTACTCTGGATTTAAGTGGAATCAGTTTTCTCTTCAAAAGTGTCTGCTTTTTGTTTGTGTATTGAACTCTCTGCTTAGCAAAGAAAAGATTAACTTTTACACATTATTGGAAAAGCTTTCTTTTCAATTATACTCAAGCAGCAGTTCCACTTCTAGTATTTCACGTGTAAGGACAAATGATTGACATTCCTTTTCTGATGAATTGTGTATCAAGTGATGAGAGACACCCAAAGTCACATGCTCTGACAAATTGTCAAATTCTACCTGATAATAGTTCATCATTTTTATTTAAAAAAAATCTAAAACCACTTCATTTCTTTGATTGTTCAGAAGCATTTTTGCATGATGCAGACATGCAATCATGACCATCAGTGTTCCATCTTCTTGTCAAAATTGAGGAAATATATTATGCATTTTGCTTGCTGCTTCTTTTTCTTTTTTCTTCTTTTAATAATTCATCTAGAAACTGTTATAGGAGGGGCTAACATAACTAACTTTTTATTAAGACATTTAAATCTATTTTTTCACGAAGTGTCTATATATATATTTAAAATATATATGTGTCTATCTTCATGAGAACTAACATTTAATCTCCTGTTACAGTTAACAGAGAAATAGTTGATGTAACCCTTAGAATATAGAAATATGACTGCCTCTAGATACAGCAATATCAGCTGTATCTAGATACAGCTCATACAATATGAGCAAATTAAACAGAAGATGGTGGCTCGGGTATTGGATGTTAGTCATTCACAGTATTAAATTGACCTTCGTCTAGTTTTAGATTATTTCCAAGAGTGCTCACCTGAATAATTCCCAGGCATGCTTTGAAACATAGCATAGATCAGACATTATTTACAAAAGGTAATTTGGATGGTGCCAAGGCGTTTTGGACATATAATTATACCATACCAGTTGAACTCCAGGCTTTCAGAGTTCAGTTATACTTTGTAAGATTTTTGTGCTCAGTAAGTTTGCTTTGGTTACCCACAGACTGATATTTGCTGATGCCTGAGATGTTCTACCAGGCCCTGTCCAGCCCTCAGAGCTCTAAAAGGACACGGAAGTCCGCTGGATTCTCTGCTGCATCTGTGAGCAGTCAGGAGATGTTCCATATAATGTAATGTACCTCAAATGATGTTAGATATTTGTGCGGGGCCAACTGAATCAAGACCTACACCTCTTCAGGGCGAGCTGAAAAACAAATTAAACTCCATTAACTGTGCTGTTGTAAGAGTCTCAGATGGCACCAGACTACTGTGTTTGGCCAACTGAATGTGTTCTAGGAAGCTTAAATATTTTTTCTTAGGCTTTCATAGAGTTTAGGTCAGTTTAAAAAGGACTAAATTTAAGGTCACATTTTTGGGAAAGGAATATATATTTGTAGGTTAGGATGAAGGCCATTTTGAGTTGTCTGTTTTGCCATGAGATGACATGAATTTTACGAGTACTCTTCCTATCCAGCAAATGTATTCTATGCAATCAATTCAGAAATAGGTGCCTATTCTGCAGATATTCAGTTATTAGTCTACTTATTGCATATCAGTATAATGACTTCTCTTTCCAGGAGTACAGACAGCATTACTAAGATGCTTGTTTTGCCAGTGTACCACATCACCTGCAATCATATTGATGTAGCCAGATGTCATTTATATGTATGTAGATCTCCGGCTTACTTTGGGAGTTCAGCTGACTTGCTGCAGGTACTCATGGCTATTTCTGATGACAAGGTCAATCACTGCTTGCAAGCCTTGCCACTTCCTTGCAGATTCTTTTTTATATTTACCCACAGTTTTCCACTTGTGTGACAGCATGTGAGTATCATGTTTGTGCCTTTTTCAATCCTTAGACATTTTCCAGCTTCTCTACTAACTGCAGTGGCTCTGTTGCCAGCTGCTCTAACAGAGGTGCAATCATAAACTGGTTGTTATATTGTCTACTTGAGTTTGTTGCTTTTTGCTAATGTCAGCATGGGATTGAATTGGAAATTTTCTAGCAGTTTCTGGTTCTTTTATACACACAATGCTCCTGTCTCTTCTCATTTCTTCATGTAAGCGAGGAAATGTGTTAGGTTGCACTAGGCTCTCTACAGCTGTTTGTGACTTCTATATAGTTTAAATTAAGAGTGGGTTCTTCTGCTATCTTATGGGTAAGTGAATATCAAACATATGAGGCTTTGTCTTATTATTTTTACCCTATTCAGTTAGCAATTCCAAGAATTTATTGTCCGCATTTTAGACTGTGAAAATTTCACTTGTATCTTCTAGGATTCCTGCTCAACCCATACAACTCTAAAGTCTGACAAATCTGAGAGTAAAATGAGATAATATTTATTTTAAAGATATCTTCTTTAAATTCCAGAAGTTTGGAAATGTTCTGTAAGAACCTTTCTGTCCACATTTTGGTCTCAGCCTCTCACAGGTCTCTCTCCTTTGTTTCAATGAGTCATGGAAACTAGTATTACCGACATCCCTGTCTTTCTATCTCTCTCTTTTTGTGCCATTTGACTTTATTACAAATGGGTAAGATCAGGAACCATCCAGTATTCCCTCTGTATCTTTGCTTTAAAAAAGAAATGAGTCCTTCCTCCTGCTGGGTTCCTATTCCCATCTACCCATTAATAGTGAGTAAAAATAGGCCTCCTTGAATCTCCTATGACATCTCATCTGTATTGAAATTGCCATCTCATCTGTACTGAAATAATTCCTATGTTTGGAATATTTTATTTCATTCCTCATTAACAAATATTTTCACGTTTCTGTGAACGACTGTATTATCTTGAATGTATTATGCATATACATATGTATAAATAGAGATAGATACAATGTAAATTTGAAATGATTTGTGACTGGAAACACGGTAAGGTGCATAGTGTAACATTAACTCTAGCCCAGAATATTAACCCTGAGAACAGTATGCACTTTCCGAGGCCCATTGTATAATGTCCATTTTCTGTTAACCACCCCAAATTTCCTTCCTCTTCTATTTTGGTTTGTTTGTTTGATTTTTTTCTCATATTTCCAGTGAGGAAATTCCAGTTTGTATTCTTAGCTCCACTTGACAGCAACTAGAGTTATCAGAAAATCATAAAGTTTGGGAAAGAGCCTCAGAGACAGTGGTTGATGCTGGTTGTATGCCAGGCAGGTAACTCAACATGGAAAAGAGCACCCCTGGAGAGATGTCTGATAGACTGGGCAAGGGTGAGAATTCCCATGGTGTCTCATATCTGGTTCTTCAGGTACCACTTTACATGTGAGAGGCTATCGGCTGTGAATGCCCATTGCATTCCTGTTTCCTCATATTTCAAAAGTATATTTTGGTTGTTAAGATTCAACTCTATAAGCCTTACTTTTAGTCTGACCTTTTTCAGAGCCCACACCATGCCATCTTCCACCTAATTAGCTGTTTCTTCAGAGATATTTTGTGAGTGTGTCTCATTTCTCAGTTTTAGACTCTAAGCCTGATTTGATGAGCTAATGATCCTATTAGTAGACTCAGCATGGTAGTGACATTTTCAGAAATAGTATATGGGAAAAGATTGGGAAATAGTTTGTGCTTCTTACACATTACTCATTTTCTTCATGTTCCATCCTTCAAAGGATCTGCATGATGACATTTTAAGGATAAATAGAATAAAAATATTTTATAACTCGGTGGCAACATTCTGCTGATTCTCAGTTTGCCTGGGAAAACTGCTCTTGGGGTCAGAATGTCTTGCTTCATTCCTAATTACCTAAGGAGTTTTTGGGTGGTTGTACTGTTTACAAAATTTTGCTGTATTTGTTTTCATTTGAACTAAATTGTGACAGGAAATGTTCTTCCTATCTCCTGTTATGCCAATTTTCTACCCCAATTTTTATGAAAAAGTCAGCTGTAGCAGCTAAGCTGTGGCTTGAGCAGCTAAGAACACAATTGGTATTCAGGGATATGTTTCCAAATTTTAACTATTAGTTCTGCAATTAGAGTGAGACAGTTTCCCTGTGGAAGATAGGAGTGGAAGCCAGAAGCTACAGGGAATAGAAAGATCTGGAGATAGGTTTTACTACTTTGTTATGGGCTGTGATTTTAATCAGTCTTCTACCACACTGGACAAAATCATTCCACTTCTGAGCAGCGGTGGAGATATAGAGTGGGTACAATACTCTGCAGGGTACTGTGTGTGAGCAGAGCTCACAGAAAGCTGGATGTGACATTCTCATGGTTAGCAGATATGAAAATTGCATCTGGATATTACCTGTTCAAAAATATTCATGTATGACCTACTGCTGTTATCAGTGTTATCAGAAAACCTAGTAAATAACAAACATCTATATTAAGTCCTTACGTTCACAGTTTCATCTGGGCATGATTTTTTCCTAATTGCTACTGTCATTGGAAGAAGTAGGAGTACCGTTATAATCCACACAGATTTTCACAAGAAAAGGAATCTTAATGTGAATCTAAATTAGACCAAAGCACTGGTGAATTTGAAAAATTAATTAATTAATTGTCCAGTATTTTCAAGTGCCTGGCAATGCCGATTGAGTAAAAGACTGGCTTACAACAGGTCCGGCTTTCCATGTCTCTAATGCAACTGTGATTCCTGCATAGTGCCAAAGCATCACAAAGAATTGGTATTATGATTATGGTATTATACTTTCAATTCCAAAGGATTTTTTAAGTTTCTGACATAACTGACTATATTTATTAGTCTTCTATTTTAAAGTCAATAGTGTCATATTAAAAAATAAGATAAAGCACTTTCCCTCCCTTCTTTTTTTATAACGAATCTATTTAGATATTTCAAAACGTTGATTGAGAAAGAGCGTAATCTTTTAATAGTCTAGGTCTCTTAGAAGACCTCATCTTGTCTAAAATTACATTTTTCTCCTTTCTTTAGTCTTTATATCTTACACTGCACTGATAAATTTGTAGACTTGTATTCAGACTGTTCCCCAGACAGCTTTTTTACAAGCACTTTAATATGACTGACTACATACTTCATCTTTTGGACTTGCACTTTGCCTATCCTCTGTGCTGCTTCAATGTCTCATGAGCAAATAGAAGCCCATGTAAAAACAAGACAAAACAGCAACAACAAAACCCCAACAAAACCTCACTTCTCTAAACTACAGCTTGTCATAGCTTTTTATTTTTAATCTTAAACCTATTTTCTACACCTATCTCCTTGAATTTTCTTTAGCTCTTGGTCTAATAATGTACACCTGCTAGGATTTACTCTTTGGAATAGTACTCAAGGTCTTCTCAGTTCACTTGTCTTCTCACATAATTCACTTCTATTGTATGTTTCTCTTCCAGAACACCTAGAGAGCTCTTCGACCTTTCATTTCACTTTTCTTTTCAACCTGAACCCTTTCACATATGAACTTGTTATTACCCGGAACAATGCTAACATTCATAGAAGCATATAATAGAATGGCTTAGGAAGGGACCTTAAAGATCATCTAGTTCCAACTCCTCACCATGGGCAAGAATGCCATCCACTAGATCAGTTTGCTCAGGGCCACATCCAACCTGGCCTTGAACACTTCCAGGGATGGTGCAGCCATGACTTCTCTGCACTGCCTCCTCCAGTGACTCATCACCCTCGCAGTAAAGAATTTCCGTGTAACCTGTAGCCTAAATCTCTCTTTTTTTAGTTTAAAACTATTCCCTCTTGTCCTATCACTACCTGCCCGTGCAAAAGTCACTCTCCATCTTTTACATAAACTCTCTTTACGTGATGAGATGTCCTCAATCTTCTGTTCTCCAGGTTGAACTTCAGTCTGTCTTCATAGGAGAAGTGCTACAGCCCTCAGATCACTTTTGTGACCTCCTCTGCCTCTGCTCTAAGAGATCCATGTCTGTCCTATTTTGGAGGGCTCCAGAGCTGGGTGTAACACTCCAGGTGGGGTCTCACAAGGGCAGAGCAGAGGGGCAGAATCCCCTCCCCTGATCTGCTGGCCACACTGCTGTTGATGTAGCCCAGGATGAGGTTGGCCTTCTGGTCTGCAAGTGCACATTGCCAGGTCATGCCCAGATTTTCCTCCACCAGAATCTCCCAAATCCTTCTTCACAAGGCTGGTCTCAATGAGTTCATCACCCAATCTCTACTCATGTCTGGAACTGCTCCAGCTCTGGTGCAGCAGCCTGGACTTGGACTCGTTGAATCTCCTTAGGTGAATGTGGGTCCTGCTTATCGAGCTTGTCCAAGTCCCCTGGATGACATCCTTTCCTTCTGTTGTGACAACTGCACATCTCAGCCTGGTGTCATCTGCAAATTTGCTATCATCATGCTTCTCCAATTCTTACATCCCTCTTTGAACATTTTTGCTGCAGAAGAATTTAATATAGCACTCTATAGTTTATTTTTATTTTCTTCTTTGTACAAAGCTGCATTTTCAGTATCCTCAAATACAGAAGAGTCACAAAGTCATTAAAATTAGAAGGGATTTTTTAGAGGTCTCTTAGTCCAAACTCCTGTTTAGAGCAGGGTCAGTAGTGAATTTAGAAGCTAGGTGCTTAGGACCTTGTGCTGTCATGTTAGGAACATCTCCAAGAACTGAAAATTAACAGCCTTTTTGTGTGACGTGCCAATGCTTAACTATTTTCATAGTGAAAACTCACATCTTAATATTCAATCCTAACTTCCTTATTTCGATTCATGACCACTGTCTTCCCTCAGTTCTCTGTGTACCTAAGTAAAGAGACTGGCTTCATCTTGGTAAATTACCCGAAGGTGATGGTAGGCTACAGTTAGACTCCCACAAAAACAACTCTTCTCCTGGCTAAAACAGCCTAAATCCTTCATGCTTTCCTCACAGTGCAAATGATTAAATCTTGACTCTTTCAGGACCACCAGATGAATTTGCTTTTATTTATCAGCATTCTTCTTGTATTGGGAAATCCAAAACCAGAAGAAATATTTCAGGTGCAGTTGATTAATAAACAAAACATGAAACATCACTTGATTGGGTGTGATTTTCTTCATACAGTCCAATATCTTTTTAGCCTTCCTCCCTGCTACAGTGCACAATTGACTCATTTATAGACTACTGTTATTCAGGACCACCAGGTCCTTTCCTGAAGGAAAGGACTGTTCTCATTCATATTGTTCCCAGCCTGAATCAACACAAACAACATTTGTACTCCAGTGCAAGACTTCGTATTTGTCCTTGTTCAATTTCTTATAGTTCTTCTTGAATCCTTCCTCTAGCGTTTCTTTGTATCTCTGAATGTCAGTCCTGTCCTTTACTGTCAATCCCAAATTAGTATCATCTGAACATGTGAAGAGGGTTACTTCTCTCTCCTTCTCTAGGCTGCTAATAAAGACATTAAACAAGATAAGACCCAGAATAGACCCTTGAGAAACTCTACCTGCTACCACCCTCCAGATAAAGTGTAAAGCATTATTTATTATTCTTTAAAGCCAACTATTCAACTTACTGATCTAGTAGTTCACTTGGTAGTTCATTTAGTAGTTCAGTAGATCATAACATGCCAATTTAGAGACATTCAGGAGACTTGATCAAAAGCCTTTCTAAATTCAAGATACCAAACAATTACCGCTTTCCTGTCTTCAACAGGATTAGATATTTTATCACAGGAAGCAATCAGGTAGGTCAAACATATTTTGTTCTTGGTAAATCCATGCTGACCCTTCCTGGTCACCTTTTTTGTCACGTGTCCAGAAATGGGTTCTTACAGGACATGTTCCATGATTTCACCCAGGAATGAACTGAGGTTGGCTGCCTTGCAGTTTACTGGACTCTTTTCCTTGACCTTTTAGAAAATCTGTGCAACATTTGTTTGTCTCTATCAGAGGACCAATAAAAACGGAGAAACAAAAATCTTGCAATGGCATTAGCCAGCTGTGACTGCAGCCTTGCATGCATCCTTGTGATTGCCATAGACTTGAAAGAGGTTTATTTCTCAAGAGGTACACGGATGCATCTTATATGATTGATAGTTTACTTCTTCCTTGAAATGTGTTTAAAGGCTCAAGAGCCTGGGAGAACAGGATTGTGAAGACAAATGGAAAGTATCCAGGAGTCAGCCTTCGCTGCATTTGCTGGTACTGAATCACTGACCCTAAATTCTGCTTATTTCTTCTACTACTAATACAGCAGTAGGAGCTTTCCTACTTGCCCTTAATGTCTCTTGTTGGATTCAATATGAGTTTAGCTTTGGCTTTCCTAATACTGCCCCTCACACTCTAGCAATTCTTCTGTGTTCCTCTTCTTTGACGTATCCTCACGTCCACCTTCTCATATATAATTTTTTGCCCTGAAACTTAGTTGTGAATTCCCTCTTTAGGCAAAATAGTCTTCTGATATATCTACTTGTGCGTCAAGTTTATTAATTTTATGCTTCCTTTTTTTATTTATTAAAAATACATTTTTGAAAGACATTCCAAAAGTTTATAATCAATATTTTGGTTAGAATCACAGAATCATTGAAGTTGGAAAAGATAATCTAGTTCAACAGTTAACCCAGCACTGCCAAGCCCGCCACTACACCACGTCCTTAAGTATCACATCTACATGTCTTTTAAATCCCTCCATGTACAGTAAATCAACCATTTCCCTTAGCAGTCTGTTCCAAGGCTTCATAACTTTTGGTGAAGAAATTTTTTCTAATATTCAAATGAAACCTTCGCTAGTACAAGTTAAGGCCACTTTATCTTGTCCTAACACTTGCTACCTGTGAGAAGAGACTGATCCCCACACGGCTACAACCTCCTTTCAGGGAGTTGTAGAGAGTGATAAAGTTCCCCCTGAATCTCCTTTTCTCCAGGCTGAGCCCCCTCAGCTCCGTCAGCTGCTCCTCACCAGACTTGTGCTCCAGATCCTTCACCAGCTCCATTGCCCTTCTCCGGATAAACTCCAGCACCTGAATGACTTTGAAGGGTCCAAAACTGGACATGGACTCAAGGTGTGACCTCACCAGTGCTGAGTACAGAGAGATGATCACTGTCCTGGTCCTGCTGGCCACATTATTGCTGATACAAACCAGGATGCCACTGGCCTTCTTGCCTGCCTGGGCACATGTTGGCTGGTGTTCAACTGCTGTTGACTATCACCCCCAGGTTCTTTGCTACTGTGTGGTTTTCAAGCCACTCTGCCCCAAACCTGTAGCACTGCAAGGAGTTTTTTGACCCTAGTGCAGGAAGGACCGAGTTATCTGCTATCATCTCTGCAATATTTGTGTAATTCTTTTCAATACTTTATGAAATTAAAAATTGATTAAACATTATTTAACAGATTAATAAAATTGTCATGTGTTTTTAAAAAAATTGAAGTAATTCTCCTTTCTTTAGTCATTAAATATCTTTCTTTCTGTATCTGTGCTTTTCAGTCAGTAGAAATGGGCATTTAAGAAAGAGGAAGTATGACAAAGAGTTGTTGAAGATTTGCTGTTGATAAGCTCTGTAGCTAGCTCATCCAGCATTTTATTTCATATTTTAGATACAGTAGACATCTTTGTGCAACTTTGCAGTCAATTTTACCAAGCCATCAGTCCAAATATTCTTCTAATTTATATGATACACCATGAAACAGAAACAACCTACTGAAGGTTTGCACTGCTGTATGTTCATTTTCCTCCCAACTTCTTTGTTCTTGAAGTATTCAAATTATTTTCAACATTCTTGCAATGTAAAAGAAAGCAGCTTAATTTTTTAAGTGTCTATTTCTTCTCTTCTTAGTCCTGACACACATGATCACATTTATCAATTTTTTCTTACAGCGTAAATGAAAAAAAGAGAATATGGTCTTTACTTTTACCATTGTTCTAGCTGTACCATTACTTAGCATGTTATGTGGATGGAATCTGAGCAAATTTGTTAAGATTATTAAGAAATAGTTGTAAAGTCTAGCCTTCTGTGGTGCTTTTCAATTATGTAATTATCTTATTCACTGTCTCTTCACTTCATTTTCATAAATGATGCCTCTTCATGTATTATTCTAGAGGTATTTGTCTAACCATAGTGCTTCAAAATTTTCATTGTTGACTGGAACCCCATTGTGCTCAATGCTGAATGCATATGGATCAATAAGAAAGTGAACGTCTCTACTATGAAAAGTATAAGAATAAGATGAAAGACAACATATTGATACAAACAGATATGATAAAAATCACAAAAGGAGACCAATTTTCCCTATTTTATGAGTATTACCTGACTTTAAAATTTTTATTTTGAGAATGTGTACTTTAATTTGAATTGACTCATGTATGAGAAATAGATATTTTGTAAAAACTACATTGGTTTTACATATTAAAATACATGCCTAGTTGTTGCTCCTGCTTTTAAATCTACAGATATGAACTCTGATACACCATAAGAAGAACTTTTTCATTAAGAGGACATTGTCCATTATCATAATTGGCATGGTGTTGGCTGCATTTTGCTTCTGTGTCTCCAACTAATGATTTTCTGGTCTATGCCATTCTATTAAAGGGATAGGAACAAGCCAAATTTTGGTCTGTACTTGAGCTAGTTTGGGAAAACTGACATATTTGCAAGATTAATATCTTTTTAATGTTATTGTATTTCACAATATTTTTTTTTGGAGTTACCTTAAGCCTGTTTTATCTTAATATTTTCTGAATTTGAAAGTATACTCTAATTCTTACTTCTAGACCACTACTTCCAGTTCTGTGTGTGCTCTTAGACTTGCACTCTTGGGCCCAATATGGTTAGAGGCTGGATTTTCCCACTGAGATTTGGCAACAGGTAATTCTGACAGATGGTGAATTTTTGTGTTCTTACTTCCTTTGATCATGCAGCTGAGCCATCAGCAGTAGTAGCCCAGTTTAGGACTTGTACAAGCCATCTCAATGGCTGCTGTTCGATAGAGGGAGGATAAGCAGATATGCAACAAGGATTCTGGGACTGTTCTTTTACTTAGCTGTAAAATCTTGCTCAGATCTGTGGTGTGTTGGTTTTGCACAGCCTGGTTTTTGGTA
The DNA here is from genome assembly GCA_013398955.1 of Callaeas wilsoni. NCBI lineage: Eukaryota > Metazoa > Chordata > Aves > Passeriformes > Callaeidae > Callaeas > Callaeas wilsoni. The sequence continues at coordinate 299,144 of VWPU01007885.1, read as the reverse complement.
GTGGAGGGGCCACAGAGGTGGCTTCTGTGAGAAGCTGCTGGAAGCTCCCACCATGTCCAGCAGAGCCAAGGGCTGATGGCTCTTAAGATGGACATGCTGCTGGCCAAACCTGGGCCAATGAGAGAGGTTGGTAATGCCTCTGTGATGACATATTTAAGAAGTTTTCTCTAGCCAGAGAAGAAGAGGAGGTGAGAATATGTGAGGGAAAACAACATGGAGACACCAAGGTCAGTGGAGAAGGAGGAGGAGGAGGTGCTCCAGGCCCTGGAGCCGAGATTCCTCTGCAGGCCGTGGTGAAGACCATGGTGAAGCAGCTGCGCCCCTGCAGCCCATGGGGATCCACGGGGGATGCAGAGATCCACCCGCAGCCCGTAGGGATCCATGGGGCATGCAGAGATCCACCTGCAGCCCGTGGGGCTCCACGGGGAATGCAGAGAGCCACCTGCAGCCCGGGGGGGAGGGGCCCATGCCGGAGCACCAACACCAACGATAAATTCGCAAACATGTTCTTCTGAATTCTGTACAGACTACACTTTGGAAATTGTCATCAGGATGGATTGTGTGATCTTTGTCATGCTTCTGATCCAGGTGAGGAAGGACAAGGACGTGGTGACTGTAATTCTAAGGAAATGCAATCTGTTTTAAGCACTGATTATTATAGAAACAGCACAGTTAACTTTGGCCCATTTGGACATCCCTGCATGAATATTCTGTGTGGATGGCTCCTCTCAGGCACAATATGTGTTAGAGAGGGCTGGGAAAGGAGCAAAGTCAAATCTAAGTGTAGAGCTTGCTCAGAAGTAGAGGTTTTTAGGTATGGGAAATTTTAAGTGAGTGTCATAGTTTGCTGTCCACATTAAGCATATCCTTTCTCTATATGTCGAGAGTTAACTCTTGGATACTGTAGCTGCTTTGGGCAATTGGTGTTCCTGTCAACTTCCCAAATAATCCCTGCCATTAAACTGATGAGACTGTCATCTCCATGGGTTGGTTGTGGAGGACATGGCTCTTTAGCAGCTGTATGAATCCAATTTGAGTTTTTCACAGTTTGTGAGATCCCTGTCCCCATGGCACATCTACCAGGAATTAAAATGGTTCCCTGGAAACCCATCTCTGCAGTCAGTTAAACCCAAGATGTTTGAAATGAGACAGTTGGGCTCAATGAATTGCATGTTTCTGTGTAACTTTATTTTGTCAGGGCTTATTTGACAAGCTGTACACGTTGGCAGCCACTGACAGACAAATACCTTATCAGTGGTCTAAACAGTCTGATTGTTTTAACAGAGAAAAACGGATTGTACTTGATGCATTTTTCAAGTGTTTCAAGCTAAATTCTCTGCACTACAGAAATGTGCCTGATGCTTTCACAAAACTTATATGTAGTAATTGAAAATATTCATCATCATTCCCCATTTCCTTTCTCATCTCAGTTCTGTTTTGCTCTGTGAAGATTATGTGATCAGAGATAAACTATAATGTGGTGTTTTGGAGACAACTAATGATAGAAAGAATTATATGGAAATCTGCTATCAATTTCATAAACCTGGGATACTTCGTTATAATGGGAAACAAATTTGAGCCTGAGTCTCCTATAGCCCAAGCAAAGTTCAAATCCAGATTGTGGTACATAACCATAAGCATTCCTATAAAATTCTTCTTTCAGACACCTGCTTTCATAATTCATATTTTCTTCAAATAATGAATTAAAAATATATATAAATTAATTAAAATTGCTAGGGCATAGAGATATTCTCTACTTTGCTTCATCCACAGTCTGTTTGGCCTGTGTCACAAATAAGGAGTAATAGTACTGTAAATTTGCCAAAGCACCTCCAAAACAACTGCATCATCTGCAACTGCTTTACTGCCCATACCAGAACTGCTGCTTCCCCACCAACACCAGTGCTTTAGGAGGAAGATGCCATACACTAGGTCAAGTTATGAATAGGAGACCCCTCTAAAACTCACACCACAGTCATCAGGAGAGACAGATGAACATTGAAGTATCTGAAAGTGTTTCAGAAAACAGACTTTAGAACAGAAATCTGTCAACCCAGAAAAAATTATTGTCTTATCCCTTCAAGCCAAACTCTCAGTGATGGTAGGTGTTCCCAAGCTGCATCTGTGCTATAAAGTCATCAAAAGTGGTATGCTGCTAAAACATGTTATTTCTTTCTATTACAAAAATGAACAGGCTTGGATTTATGCCATTTGGTTAAAAAAACCTCAAAGTATTAATCCTGTGTTATTCTTTGATTTGTAGAAGTTCTAACTGTTTTTCAGGTATCTCCTGCAAGCTATTGGCTTTTTGTTTGCTTTGGTTTGACCTTACCAGTGAGATTTCTTAGACAAATAAAATTTAAGTGATCATATTGTATGTCTATCTCTCCCTTCCTTCTACTTGTCCATAATTTTTTAACCTGTCCACCAAGTTCAATGAACTTTGACATAGACACAGTAATTTCAAAGATGCTCTGTTCCTAGACATATTGTGAAAGCAGACATCTAAGTACTTGAGAGAGAACGTACAGCTGTCTGCAGTATGACCTCAGCCCTTGTCAAACAGCAGGGAATACACATAGAAGGACTGCATTTAGAACTTCAATCATCAGATAAATTTTATGTGAAAGTCATATCTTCCTAGATAACATTGGAAACAACTCCATAGGAAATGAAAATATATGGTTTAACTTGTTCATGGACACATTGTTTTTAAATTTAAAAATGTTTCTTTAAAACATTTCAATTGTACATTTCACTGTATTACTTTTTTTTAATACCTAACACTACATTTCTCTTTTTACATTCTCACTGTTTTCTTTTTCCTTTTCTTAAGAAACTTAGAAATGCTCAGTTCGTACTCAACATCTGGATATGGCGCTGTAGCAGCCAGAATGAGGTTTCCTTCACATTTTTTGACTTCTAAAGTATCCGAACCCTTACATTCTCTTGCCTTTCCTACATTAGCACTAAGGGAGCTGTTTTGGAGATTAACTTTACCATCCGATGTCCTGCTTTCTATAAACTATCCTGAATCACCTTTGTGAGATCTGTGCCATGCTGTGAACCTAAGTGTTGCAATCTGGACAGCTATTTGCCTCCTAAGCCACAGCCAAAGTTTTCAAGTTAATAGCATGTAATTAATGAAAGGGAAATCCTTCTATCTTGTGCTGAGTTCACTTTTTTCTAGACCATGAATTCATAATGGAGAGCCAAAAAAAAACAGGGAAAAAACCCAAAAGGGAACAAAGAAAATTAAGGTCAGGCATTTTCCTCAGTGCAGATGGAGCACATCTTCATAGAGAACATCCTGAGGCAATCTACTCAACAGACCACCCCATCTGATAAAGTATATCATTGTCCTGAATTTTAATATGACACGTCTGCTTTTAAGTCTCTTGTTTATGCTTCAGTACTTGAAGACTGTGGAAGGATCACAGTGGACTCCTTCATCTGCCTTTATTTATTGATCATGCATAGGAGAAAGAGAGCAGACAGAGGTCCTCACCCTTACGACACTGAGTGACGTACCAAGCTCAAAGTGCGGGAAAAGATTTTACACAAATTGCAGAATAATAAGAACGAGATATCCGTAATAAAATTACTTTTACTGTAGCTGAGCATCAAAACACCTAGAGAGTGGGGTGAGCTCTTTATACACACCTATAGTGCATCGCGTGTTTCCAAAACATGTCTCTAACCAAACTTGCACAGAAGCAGCTTCCCCAAACTACCCTTGTGACATGATTCCATTCTATGTCTGAAGTCATTATCATAGTCCTGTTGCCATGACAACATAACACTCTCTGTTGCTAATGCATATATCTCAGAAACAATTAGAGAAGTACCACTATCCTCAAATTGACTTTAATTAGTTTAGTTCAAAAATTAGTCTCTAATACCATACATTGGGAGAAAGTTTGTGATAAATCTCTTCTTTAATAAATGATTCCAGGCAAAAGAAGTTTGGTTCAGCTATATTACCCTTTTTAGCTCTTAAATTTTTAGTCGAATTTAAGAAAAATATGTGAAATCAACAATTCTATTCCTACTACTTCGGAACATGTAATAATCACATTTAATCAGGAAGTCTTAAAAGGAAAGTGAAGATTTCTCATTAAATGTTTTGCTTCTCCTTCTGAATATTTAAAAATGTTTAGATTTAGAAAGCTTTAAGTTCTTACAGTAATTATTTTTTTCACCTTGCATTACAGTACTAACATAGGAATTCACTACAGGATGCATCTGATTATACAAACCTATCCCTACATAAGAATGGACATCATTTGCCACTAAGATAAGTTTTCAAGCCTCATTCCACATAATATTTATCCCACCTAAATTTTAATTATATGATTTTCAGATTTTGATCTCATCTTTGCTCTTAGTTCTTTATATTAATTTACAGTTTGATGGTGATAGAGACAATACAACAAAATACTGTTAAAGTTGGTGGGACTATTACCCTTCCAGGGGTGTTCTGCCAAGCCAACGGATCCTTTCCAGTCCTGAACTCCTGTACAATTACGATGTTTTTACCTGGCATGATATGGAAGTAGAAAATGTTTGCGTTGTGAGCTTTATATATGTAACCAGACATTACTGATTCACCAAATAAAAAAAATATTCTTCAAACAGAATTTGTTGTAAGATCAATCCTGCCAAAGCTGCTGCTTCTGTGTCACTCCATTACTTTTCTGAACTCCTTATTTGACAGGTGTCACTAGAACAACATGCAGTTGTCATGTCACAGAGCAGGAAGTGTAACTGTCTTGAAACTAATTTCTTCTTTATTTAAAAATATGTTCCATGTGAAACATTTTTTTTCTTTTTTGTAAGTGGAAAAAGCCATCATTCAAAAACAAGTATTAACAAAAAAGCTCACTGCTTCAAAAACATTTTAACAAATTATAAAAAAACCAACACAAAACTCAAAAAATCCCCAACAGTATAGGCATATCTTTCTCTCTTTTATTTTTTACATATAATAACAATAATACTGGTAATAATAACTGTAGCAATTCAATGTACTGTTCAAATTGCATTGCTTTTTATTCTTGCTCAGTGGCTGAAAAAAATCACAACTGCTAGATTTGGTAGAGTTGAAAAATGGTAGTATTAAGCACTAATTGCTTCCTAACTCAGTAATTTACCTAAGATGCAATTAAATGAAGAAATGAGGTCTTCACAAAGAAAATGGGGTAATTCCTAAATACCCCTCAGCAAAACTGATTTTTGCACATGTGTGATAAAAATCCTTCCTCAGCTGACAGACAGTGGACCTAAGCTCGGTCTCGCCTTGTAGCTGAAATGCACATCACTCTGGTTTAGATTCAGCCCGTAAAATCAGCACCATAATGGCATAGAAAAAATCCATGTGTTCTTGAGAGACCCATGGATGACCCATTTTGTCAGAATTTTGCCATTTTTGAGGACACAGGAGTCTCAAAAATAAGGACTGGTTCAAAAGGTCTAGTGACCCCAGAAATCTATCTACAGTGTTAAAGGAAGAGATCTCTGCACCATGACCACATCCAATCACTCTGAACTCAGCACTGATATCAGGTTCTTCAGCACAGATCATCTGGTGGGAAATGACATGGAACCTTCACAGTTTCTCAAAGATATACGTGGTTGTGGACATGTAACCTTTGAAGAAAAGAAACTCTTTAGATACTATCAAACACTTTTTCAGATTTTGTGAAATCTGTGAGTCCCTCATTTGAATGCATTAGGACCTCTGTCTGTGGGTGCATTTAGAGTCCTCTAAGAATATATCACCTGTGTAAATTCACTTAGGTGACACAGGGCAGTTTGACATAAAAATCCCACTTTGACTATCTTCTCTAAAGCCTCTATCTTGCGCTAGATTTCAGAAGGCTTGTAGAAGATCAGAATTTGTATACAAAAGTCTTTGACTGCTTGTTCCAGTGCTGTATAAATGGCATTATGTCCCTCATAGGCTTTACAGGCACATTAATCATCAAGGGACTCACCTAAGTAAAGAATTCTTCTTGTTAATTCCTCCTGTGCATGGCTTGGAACTATTTTTAAGACATGAGCATTAGCATTCATCTTTTCTCTCTCTCCTTATGGTTCCTTCTTACCTAATTTAGACACCTGACCACTCAATATTTTCCATATATTTTACTATTAGCTCATGCACTGTATTTGGAGGCTGGACAGATGTTTTAGAATAATATACACTTGTTACCTTCAGAGGAATTAAAATAGAGGGTTAAATATCAAGAGAAAAAATTTACAGATACGTTTTTTTCTTTTTTTATGATAGACAATAGAAAGCAAATGAAATACAATTACAGCAGAAGTATTAGCAAGGCTGTTTCGGACAGTCCTCTGATGATGTATGAGCAGACCACAATACTGTTTCATTTTTATTCTTTTATTAAAGGTGCAGTTAAGCTTAACAAGCAATGAGTCTCTTTGTATTTGTTGTGGGTGCTTGTGAATGAACAAATTGGGTCTGTGGCTGGTAGCAGGGAAGATGAGTGTTTCTGCTGAGATTCTTGCTGGATTATTAATTCACACAGCTGGTGTTCCTTTCTCCTAGAGATGAGGGAAACTGAAGAGCAGGGCATTTAAATGCTGTTGACTATGTCTATTTTAGCAAGTAGTATAGTGCAGCAAAAGGTCACCAAATCAAAGCAACTAAAACCACAGACTTTACATGTGGGTCATGTGGTTCCAGCAGAGAGGCTGTGGATGCCCCAACCCTGGAAGTTTCAAGGCCAGGTTGGAAAGGGCTTTGAGCAACCTATTCTAGTAGAAGGTATCTCTGCCTGTGGCAGGGGGATTGGAACTGGATGATCTTTAAGTCTCTTCCAAACAAGGCTATTCAATGATTTTATGATACAGAAACATTGGATTATATTTAGTATGAGACTGCACAAAATATTCACACATTTGGATTCAAATCTGTCTGAAGGATCAGTGTTTGGGACTTCATGTCCTCATCAGAGGTCAAAATATATTTTTCATGCACCTGAAATTGATCTTCCAGTTCTGTTTCCCCAGATAGAACACTTGCTCATGTACACCAAATCACATCTGAAATGGAAACTATACAATAGATGTGGTTCCTAGAGCTTTGTGTCAGAACTACATTATTGCTCCATCCTAAAAACTAATACAGGTCCAGTTTTGATGAATATATTTTATTTATTCATGTAGAAAGAACTGCACCTGGTATTCTCTCAGGACCACCACAGAAATATTGCTCCCTTTGCCAACTTTTCCAGTAGAGGTATTCCTGGTCAGAGCACGGTCACCTCTGGCAGTTTGGAAATGATGCTTAACACAGACACTGAAGGGTAGAATAATTTTCAAGATATGAGTGATGAGGTGACAGAGGTGTGCCTAGGCTAAACAAGTAGTTTCAGTGCCTGTTTCTTCTATATTGAATATGCTTTGAAGAATTCAATACTTTTCAGTAGCTCTTGTAATGATAGATTTTATTTCCTAATTATTCTGATGTCTCATTCTTCTGTGTCTTGGTAGGTCAGTTCTAGTTCCCAGAGCAATCAAGCTGGATAGTGCTCTTTGTCAGAAGAGCTCTACATAAGCCTTTACTAAATGCAACCTACATGGATAGAATATAAACTTTGGATGACTTACTTCATCAAAGTAAACCAAAGAAGTGTTTTTTAAAGGATCAAGCATCATTATTATTATTATTATTGTTATTATTATTATTATTATTACTATTATTATGTCATTTTATGTGATGTTTCTACAGATTACTGCAATATTTTATTGTGAGTTTAGAAATTTATAATAGGAAAAGCAATAATAAATTCCTGACAATTATTTTGCTCTCGTGCTTTGCATCATTACTTTTTACCAAGTCCTTCAGGCACAGTAGATAACAAAACTCTCAGGATCAATAACATGAAACCATAAACCCCACAATGAGTTTGTGGTGGGCAGTACCCAAAGATATAAATTATATCAAACTGCTCTTCAAAAGTGGTTAAAAGTTCATTTGCTTCGCAAAAAATCTAAATGCTTTGCTAATTCCCTTTCATAGAATATTTCACAGAAATTTAACATGAAACATTTATAAAGGAAGTCTGAAATTTTAAAAAATGTCTCAAAAATGTATCATGGGTGTGTAACAACTATTGATGCCAATGCAGCCTCAGTTGAGAGGGGAATTGTGTCAAAGAATTTTACACTGGATACAGATTTGTTCCTGTGCATCTGCACCTGATATTGCTGCAGGTCACTAAGATCTCAAAAGCAGGGTGAGAATAGCATCACAGAGATTGTTATTCTCCTCATCTTGGGGAAAATTGATGGTGATAGGAGCAGAAAATTGAATCAAGAAGATTTTGTTTTGTTTTGTTTTGTTTTCTTCTCTTTTCCTTCCCCTTTTCATCATTCTTCAGAGCCTGAGCTTGGAAAATTCATGGAAACTACTAGGTGAATAAAAGACGAGATAGATTCCCAGATGAAAGTGTGGATGAGATGTGAGAATTAAAATGCTGAGGGACTTGGAACAGCAAGCTTACAAGTCTCTGTGCTGCATCCATGGAGATGGTGAACACAGGAAACAATCTCCTTTTATGCTGGAGGTAAAATATGTTCAGATAAAGATGATGAGAAGGAGCATAGGATTTACTGTACTGAATCAGACAAGTTTTATATTCCTTCTCATTTCTCTAGTCTTGCATTTTTGCTGCCTTCAGAAGTGACCAATGTCTGGTGCTTGACGGGAGGTTGAAGAAAAGCCCTTAATGAACTTAGCCAGTTGTGTGAAAAGGAAGGCAGAGAAGAGGATATCTTCTTGACCCCTGCAGATATCAATTTACCCTCAGAAGCATAACAATAGATTACTTTAACATTCATATTTTTGTTATTACTCATAAAATTATGCAGCCCTTTAAAAATCTTTCATATTTGACTTAATAATCTCCTGCTGGAGTTAATTCCAAGGGATGACACCATGCTGTGAAAAGTATTCACTTTCGCAATTTTTGCTGTTCTTTTGTGTTCCATTTATTCCATTGTATATCCTTTATTGATTTATTATGTCATAAGGTTAAAAGTAGGGTCTTATCATTCTGCACTTCAAAAAAATAAATAGAAAGAACAGACTATTCCAGTTTCCTATGTGAAATAAAACTCAAGCTGTTTTAATTTTGTATATGTATATTGTAGAGTTGAGTTTCTCTACTTTCTGTACCTGCAAATAGAGATGTTAACGATGACAAAATTCTTTATGTGGTATATTCTGCATATACTATTTCCCTGTATATTTTTCTATTATCAATAGGTTGATTAACTCCTAAAGAAATTTCAGGAGCACCTCAGATATTAATGTAGAAAATAGCCCCCACCTATCAATTAATTTTTGGGACTCATCTACCCAAAATTTGAGTTTTACTCCAGAGTATCACATGGAAATAAGAATTAGATATATGACATTTTTAGACAAAAAAGTGAACATTGTGTTTATCCTGCCATATGTACAACTTCATCAAGAAATTCGTATTTTTATATTAAGCGCTACATTTTAAAGGATCTGAAATCCCTCAAACCATGATTCATGGAATTAATTAGAGACAACTGCATTTATGTCTGTGAATGCTGAACTGAAATTCTTTCAGCACGTTTTTAGATTGCCTGTGAGATTGTCTTGATTCATAGATCATCACACTTTCTAGTACAAAGTGGAAATAGAAGTTAAGAAATGTGCACACAAACATTCCAAAGCACTATTTCAGGAATACTTAATAGCACATAGAATCTTACTGTTGGTGAGAATTCCCAGAAATGTACATACCCATATTTGTATATTGACAAATACAATCTTAATTAACCTTGAGCACATGAAGCTGATGAAGCTACTTTGCCGTAAAATCAAATCCTGAGTATCTATATTGATTCAGGTAAGCACAGATAACTTTTTTTCTTCTTCGTCTTCTAAATCGAAACTAAATTGTATTTACCCACTATCTATATTCCTTTAGGCAACTCTCTGGTAAGAATGGGAGCTGTGCTGTAAGTTTTAGCCTGCAGGTCAGTGCGGTCAGTCAAACAGACTAAATTACTCCAGAGGAGTTCCAACCTCAAAGATCCTTCTATTTGTCCTGCTAGCTTTTCCCAGGGCATCACTATCTGAGAAAAAAACACAGCCTGAGCACTCTTCCAACACTGAAATGTGTCTGTAGCTGCACAGGATGATGAGAAAGGGAAGACTGGAAGGAGATGTTGATGTCATTCGGCATCATTTCCAGGTTGGGAAAAAGGCAACAATGGAAAGGGCTTCAACAAAGCTTCTTGCTCCTTCTCATTTTCTCAGCTCTTCTCTGCATTTGAGAGGCACAGCAGTGTGCCAAATGGGTCATCAGGAGAGAAGCTACAGAGCACCCCTGCTCCTCATGCTTGGCTGCTTCCTCTCTGTAAAGGCTCCTAAACCCCAGACACTTCAGTTTGAGTCCTTAGTATTCCCAGTATGCTGGAGGTCTGCAAATCTGAAGTACTTACATTTGGGCACATGTAGGCAAGATGGTACATACCAGAAACTGAATTTTCCTCAGCCTATCTCTTCTGAACATGTCTATGCATCAGCTGTCTGCAGAACACTTCTACAGACCTTCTGAAAGGGTGGGGACCTGCACAAAGTGGATTTGCAGGTGTTAATCTTTTTTTTTAAATAGTATGGAAAGAATTGATGTATATTTCAGAGGTCTGGGTTTACTTCAACAACCTGTCTTTGAATTAGATGGTTTGGTACATTTGCTCACGATTTCCGGATGTGCACCCAGGTGTTCAAATTTCTGTTTAAGCAATATAGAAGTGTTGCCACTGCTGACCAGCCCCTGTAATCAGATCAGTGGTCCATCTGCTGCTGGGTAGTAGCCTGGTATTTTTGAAGCATTCAGTCATTAAGTAGGTGACCCAGGTTCAATTTCTTTTTCTGCCTGACAAAGGGTATTACCTGTGAAATGTTTTATGGTGATAAAAAAGTGAAGAAGTTTTTGTTCTGTTTTCCTCTTTGAAGCCATGTCTGTGTGTATAAATGATTGCAAGGGTCTCTGGTCTGAGAAGGGAAAGAGCATAGTGGTGTAACTCTGCACCTCAGTGCTGAGTAGTGTTGCCTCAGAGAAAGAAGGCTGACTGTATGGAATGTTTTTTAAGTCCAATCATCACTTAATTTTGTCACAGGATTGCCCCTGGGAGCAGAAGCTGATGTTTTCCAACTGGCTGGTGAATGAGTGTCTTTGTGTTGCCTCTGTACAGAGGTCATTATTTTGAGGTTGCTGAAAGCCCCTATTCACTGCTGTGGGTACCTGCATGCCCACCAGAAGTACTGGATGTAACAGAGCCATGTCATTAGCACTGGGTGTTGCATTTCTGAAGCTTTTAGGCATTTAAGCATTAAATTGGATCCAGTCTGTGATATCTTTCACTGTCTGACTTTTTTATTTCTTGCTGCTTCTTCTGTGCTGAAGATAATCCAAATTTGTGACATTGTTATACTTTGTTTGCTTTCTTCTTTTTACAGGAAATTGTTATTTTCAATTCCTTTTTATATCATTCTTTCCCAGCAATAATTATGGCTTACTTGATGGAGATATTCAGAGGTTGGTAGTATGAGTCACTTTTCCTGTTCAGTGTTCACAATGTCAAAATGACACTTTCTTAATCTAAACACCTGCCAGTCCTTTGCAGTACCAAAACCACCTCTATTCTCCATTCCTACCATTTCCAGTCTCTTTTTTGTCAAACCACAATCATATCATCTGCATTCTCTTCATGTAAGTATTTTATTTCCCATCAATGCACATCCAACAGTTTACCTCCTCCTGTGCAACCTGTACCTCTAATTGTTAGTGAGAATCCACCCTCCAGTTCCTTTTGTCTGTCTCTAAAGTAAATCTCATGCATACAAATATATATATATATATATATATGTATTGCTGCATTACAGATACGGCCAAAACCAAAGCAACTAGTTTCAACTCTGAAACTACTAAATTGTGTAGCACTTAGAGAATTATAACAGCTGGGGATGGAAGGAAAGCTGATGGGTCAGGCTATTCTCTCCTTTCCCACTGCCAGATTGTTCTCAACAATATATTCTTAACACTGCCTGCCCTATTTTTAAATGCAGCTTCTTTTCATACTACTTAAGTCTGAAAAAGTGAGAGACAGATTATTCTTTTATAGCAGAATGACTCTCTTTGACTTTATGACAGTTAAATTTATTTTATTGTGTGTATAGATGAAGATGAAGTGCATTACATTTTTATAAAGAACTAAAATACGGGTAATATGAAATCTGAACTGAAGAAGGAACTGGTCCAAAGACAATAACAAATTTGTGAATTTTCAGGTTCTGAAAAATGTGTGATGACTTTCTGAAAGACTATTACTTGGCATTTTTTGTTATAACTTCTATACTCTCAGTCAGATAAATCTTATACTAAACTACAAACAGGCCAAATACTCAGCTGTTATAAATCCAGTATCCCTGCTGACAGTGCTGCTTGGCCAATTTGCACCAGCTTAGGATCTGTCCTTTTGATATGGCCATATGTTTTTTGATGATAAGCATCACAAATTAGGAATGGATTTACAGAAAATCTCTTTTTCTCTTTTACATCCCTAAGGATGCATAGGTGAGCACAAGGTTTCAAATATTAGCAGCTCTGACTTTGGCATTAATGGCTGCTGTTCCAGAATACACTGTTGCAAACTTTCCAGTTTCTTGACTACAGGAAATTATTCTGCAAGTGACTCTTAATCAGCTATTGCACTGAGAAATGATACCATCAAAACTAACAGGAAAATGTTATGGGATCTAAAGTATCAAAAAAGGTACTGAGCACGTATCTCGCCTTCTTAAGCTTAGCCTATAAACATTGTTTACTAACCTTTAATTTTTGTTTTGATTTTATTGGATTCAAACCTGAAAAATGCATAATTAGAAGTGGGAGAAGGAATGAGAAGGATGTGGGACGAGCAACAAAACTGTTCAAACAACAAAATGAGAGAATCAACACCAAAGGAAAAAAAATCAGGTCTCCCTGCTGTTGTATGATGTGCCAGTGGCCTTAAAGGACCATACCAACAGAATGAAGTATCCTTCAAAAATTTTGCTTTTGTCCATATTAATCAAGTCTTACATGAAAAAAGAAATAATAAAAAAGACCCGCTTAGAACTGAACAACATGAAATGTGCAGGATAAAGGGGATATAAGAGACAGAGTCTTACTGTGAATTGAGTTTATTTTTTTGGTGATTAATTTAACATATATATACAACTCAGCTCTTTTGAAACCAAATTAATTTAGCACATTGTCAAGTAAGCCACTACTAAGGGGATAATATCAGAAAGCAGAATGGCTCGAATATTTTCTTAACTGGGGGCAGAATTCTGAGCAGCAGCCATGTATAGACTTACAAAAGGGTTGATGGTGCCTGGTACAGAGTGAACTACACTGTCACTGTGCAGACCCGATTCTCTCTCTTCCTGACTGGATACAGGATATTTTGCAGCTGGATCCTGGCAGTAGCACTCCAAGGGCTTGCCTGCAGGGTTGCGACCTAGTTAAATAGTGCTGCTGTAGTTACAAACTTGCTGCAGGTACTAGGGTAACATGCTATTGGTCAAAGTGTATTATAAATGTGTTTCTGCAGGTCAGATTTTGGGATAGGATAATTACATCAGCATAAGGTTAAAGAATAACCCAGTGTGCCAAGTTTGTGGGAAGCTGGATGCTGCATTCATTGCTTTGCTAAGAACTGCTGCTAAGATGGGTGTCGAAAATGTTCCTCAAATGGGAAGACCACAAGATTCCTTCATAATGGAAATTGCTAGGAAACCTAAATAGATGAGTGGGTCCTAATTCCCCCTTCACATTCTCAGGGCAAAGTTGTATAATACGCACCAGATAACAGCACATTGTAGGAAGGTAGCTTGGTTTTAAAGTAAATGTCAAGAGTCCCAGTATTAAAAAAAACCAACAAACCACTTTTACAGCAGTATGGGCAAACATGGGAGCAGAGATGAGGTGGAGAGGGAGGAGTGAATTCTGCACAATGATGGCAGTGTTCACCCTTTACTGATTCAACCTGTACCACTTCCACTTCCCCAGCTATCATTTAACATGCAACAGTGACTATATTAAGTATTTTTACTATTCCCTACAAAGCCACCCTGGAGGAATGGCAGAGCAGACCTGCTAAGGCTCTCAACTTCCATGCTTTTAGCTCCATCTTAATTAGCTGGTGGAGTGAATGAAATTATTTTGCCATTCCCATGTCCCAACTTGACAAACTGGGACTTGGCAGTAGCTCAGACTGAGGCACTCCATGCAGCTATATATGGTATGTGTTAATGATGCTATTAGTAACACATTGCTGAATGTTAACATGTTAGAGCTTGTAGTTTCATCTCTCCATGGAAGCGACATGATTAATGTTAGAACTTTTTAACAAAGGTATAATTTCTGTGCTACTGTTTTATATCGGCAAAGAGGGATAATCTTTACATTGAGTATTATTATGTTTAATTAAAAAGACTGTGCCAGGCTTTGTACTCTGCTATCCACTCACACACATATAGTGTTTTTCTTTGTTTTTTTGAAAAGAGTTTTATGATTTGAGGGGCCATTGGTCACCTTAGTGAGTGCCCTAATGCCTGGTCTGCTGAGAGCTGACAGGTACATAACAGTATAGTGGTTGAAGGGTGATATGTCCAGTCAGTGATATGTCACTTCAAGACATCTGCAGACCTAGTATTTTTAAACGAAAGCTTGTCAATGGAACAACTAAGAAAGATCTTCTAATGAGAATAGCGACACAATGGGGACACATTCATCAAGGAATTAGCAGGTAGGGTGTTTTTTGGAAGAGAAGATTGTTAATGATTAAATGGCAATCCTACTAATTAAAAGTCAAAAGGAGATAAATAAGGGATAACTCCCATGATAATTGCCAAATTTATATATTTAGAGAAACCTATCACATCATAAATATTAAATTGGGCTATTATCTGCAGTGTATCTGTGCCAGGGATCCGTAAATAAAGACCTTAGGGACTAATCACTAGAAATTTTCATTATTTATCTTCTTCCGCATTTTAACAAACAGAAAAGCTATGTCTTCAGTATAAACCACAAAGAGAACATGCTTTTTTTTCTTTTTTATGAATCTTTTAAGGAGAAGAAAAGAAAGAATAATGCAGTGGGAATGTACAAGCAAGAGATCTCAGCCATAAGAAAATCTTTCAAGACAAAGCTTGGCTTCTCATTTCTTCTGAGCATTAACCTCCTATTAAGTATACTAGTTTTATGTCAATGTGTAGCTCCATTGACTTCAATTAAGCTATCTCAGATACCCACCCTGCTGAGAGAGCAACCACAGACTTTTAAAAAAATCATCCTACACAGAAATGCGGGAAGAGTAGTGAATTGGGTCATTTGTGTAATTTTAATCATTAGTCCTGCCTTGTACCTTATGTAATAATTTATGTAAAAAAAAAAAGGTACCTAAAGGCCTTTTTAGGGCCTGTGTTATTCCTACTGATATTAATGCAACTGTTTTATCCCCATTTTTGCAAGATTGAATGTGTATTATGTGCACAATTTTATGCACAGCTGGCTTCACTGGACCAGGATCTTGCTCTGCACAGAGCCTGGGACTGTTGTCTTCTTGGCTCACTCAGTGTAGCTGAAAAACTGAACAGCTTGAGAAAACGGATCTTACCTACAAGACTCCCAAGTATTCTGGGAAATCAGAGGAGACGATGTTGTCAGTTATACATCAGTACAGAATCTGTAAAGAAGATCAATTTATTGGAAGCTGAAAGCTCATTTGGAAATCTCCATGGTGAATTGTGCCACGGACAAGTCAGACTGCCCCGTTTGGACTATTCTTGGAATTGGTTTGGTTTGGCCAGATTATTTTTGATCCACCAGATGCTTGAGTTCCCATAACAAAGACAAAGTGTGGGAGACATTCAGCAGCTTGACACTGGGGTATTGACAAAGAAATATAGCTACTGACAATTGGCAGGGCTTTCCTTCCTATCCCTGCTGTCAGTCTTGTAGTAATCCTCTTTGGCCTTTTGACTACTGAAAAGGGATAATATTTTTCCTTATATTGGATATTATGTAGAAGCTAGTAGTTCTAAACAGTTAAAATACAGCTGAGAAGTACCAAGAATTACTTGAGGGGAGCGCTAGACATCTATTGCTGCATGCTAAGCCATTCTATCTTTTTGAAGTGTGCCAAGTAAACATGCTGCAATATCATTCACACGGTGGCACAGAGGTTTTAGGCAGAAGTGATATTCTGCAGGCTAAGACCCTGACTCCTTTCTGAATTCCAGTAGTTTAGAATGGGTAAAAGCCCTTCAAGTTTGTGAAGTCATTCATTCAATATGTGAGGCCAAGAGTAAAAATAAGACCCCTGACCTCTCCCTTCTTCCTCGTTTAGATACCTCTCTCTGTAACAGTGGGTAAAATGCAGGAGTGGAATACTATTGCTAATAAGTGAAAAATGAGCTTTTACAGTAAGCCATGAAAATGAAAGTAATAATTAAATCTTCATATAACTTTAGGTTGTATTGCAAGTGCTTAGCTGAAAAATTCGTCTTTAACTCATGGCCCGCAGCAATCACATCTGTTATATTTTAGGAACAGAAAGCTAATGAGGTGGAATCTGGAGTACTGAGCTTAATTGGGCTTGTTTTGATTAAGTGTATGTGCTGGGAATATTTTACACACTAGTATAAATTGCAAAACAGTCAACATAAGCCACAAAATTTGCAAAATCCATTGTGGGTAGTGTCAGAGAAAGGACTGTTTCCAGTAAACAATAAAAGACAGAACGAAAATATCTGAGGTTTTAATGAAAAAAAAAAAGCGCTTTAATTTGCTTAATTGGTGGCTTTCCACAGTTGTAAGTGCATTTCTCTCTTGTTCACATATATGCAAATATACACACAGAGAAACACAAAAATGTGCTGTATATTATAAAACTGTAACAGTTTGTCTTTGGGATGAGTAGATTAAGTCTGACTGGAAAAGGCATTTAAAACTGCATAATCTTTATACAAGCATGAAAAGTTGACATATCCTTCATATAGTACATATTTAGCAGAAATAATAATATTTTACAGTAGTTTTAAAAACATATGTTTCAAGAGGGAGATAGTATGTGGAGTTTTTCACCTGCCAGTTCTTATCACTTTGGGCCATACTCTTAGATAATGTAAACCCACATAACTTCATTGACTCTACCACATTTTGCTGATCCACTCAATTTAGATCTGATCTCTCAAGTTCCCATGTGTATTCAAAGCTTAGGAGCTGGGGAAAAAAAAAGAGCGCTATATTTTAGCAATGTTATAAATGGTTTTAAATGGATTTTTCTCTACAGTAAAAAATGTTACAGTCTGGATGTCTGATATTATTGTATCATCCATAACTAGAAACAGAGACTGAATCTTCAAAGTAAATTACACATGAATGAAAAGTGTTTCTGTTTAGACTGTAGTAAAAACCACATCAACAACAACAACAACAAAATTGTCTACTGCTTTCATTAGAAGCTCTCAAAACAACTTCCAAGAAAAAAAATGCCTCCATCTTTGCACACAAGGGAAGTAAGGCACCAAGAACTGTCTTGCAGAAAGCCAGTGAGGGAAGTCCCTGAGAGGTGATGATCTGTCCAGTGGCCACTTTAACTGTCATAGTCTGAGGAGGCTGCCATAAGCCACATGATATGGGGCATTTGACTGTTGAATCTTCCTCTGTCTTGGTGGGTTTAGGATTACAGTGCTGACATTTTTACAGCTCTCACATATGTTAATATATTTCATACTACCCAGGCATGGCTATCTCATGTTGAGCCATTTCAGCTGGTAGATATTTTCCCCTAACCCTAAACCCAAACTAAAAATTTAGGGTGGGATTTTCAAAGTTTTTAAATTCTCCCGGGATTTATTTATCAGGTTCTTCTATCCCTTTAGGGTCTTATCTTTGCTCAATGAATGTTTCATGATAATTGACTAACATCTAAGAAAAAGTCAAGAGATAATAACTGCATTTTAGCTCCTTACTGGCTTCATATAATTCAAAAAATTTTGCCTGAGATACCATTATTGCTAGGAAAACGAGATATTTCTTCAGATGAGTCTCTAAACAATTCCTGACCTTCCCAGTATTCATGCTGGCTCTTCTGTTCCTCAGGTAACAGTGGTAAATGCAGTGAACATGGAAAGCCCACTGAGTTTAAGGACAAATACTCTGCAGCCCTCAAGGAAAATTATGGTAGCAATTTTTTAACAGGTTGGATTAAATTCTTCTGGCAAATGAAAATCTCACTGGTGAATTGCTGTGAGGAAGGAGAATGGTATATGAGCACATATAGACCTCCTATATACTACTAACACAGGCTAAGGGACTGACTGAACTAACAGGAGACAAAGTACAATACTCAGGTTAGGTCTTGATGGAGCAAGGTCTTCACTCTTGGAAAAAAAAAAAATCTGTCTAATAGCCAGAGTTATTCAGGGCTTTGGCTTTACAATTCATTCAGAAGAGTGCACTGCTCGTTGTGACCCCTCACACTATTGTCCGATTGGTTCAATAATGGCTCTGAAGAATGAGAGCCACCTACCCTATTATTGGCTCCACCTCCTGGGGTTTTCCTGAAAGGGATTGCCATTCAAGTCTGGTCTAGAGTAACATATGCAATTACACTTGGAAGAATGAAAATGTGAAGAGGGCAGCCACTGCAGCTTCAGGTCGTGAGACGATTGCTGACTGTGATTAGGAAGAAACCCCTCCTCTTAAATGAAGTATAATAGTGTTCATATCTGAGGATTCAGGACTGGCCATTGTCAAAGATAGGATATTCCCTGTGACAGTTCATACCATCTTGGATTTCCCTCCTCTTAGCCTTCCAAAATGAAAAAAACGAAAAGAAAACTTTGAGAAATTTTATACCTTCTTATTGAAAAACAAATTGGGGTAAGGGGAAATAAATTTTAATACTCTGCCATTCTTCTGCCTAAACTTGAGATACAGCTTCCTCCTTTAAAACTCATGAGAATGTTCCTTTTTTCTTTTTCTTTTTTTTTTTTTTTTTGCATAGACAATGTTTCATGTTTCTAATATTTGATATAAAAATTCTGAATTAATTTCAGTGTATTGAGCCTACTAAATATGACTTCTTTTTTAAGCAGGTTGCTCTTGTGAAAGACTGGTCTCTAAGGATTGTCTGTCAGTCACCTCATAAAATAAAGGTTATTATTATTATCAGTGACGAACAATAGCTGATGACTTCAAGTTGAAGAAAGGTCAAGAGACTAATCACTGATATGCTTTCAGCAGCTATCTTTTCTAGTCAGGACTTAAGTGATTGTTAAAGGCATATTTTCAGCTTTAAAATTTTCCTGTTATTTCCTCATTGTCTGTATACGTGCATGAAATGTTCACACAAATCCATCTTGGGTCTTTTTGTATATGTCAAGTTTCACTCAAGCAAATGAACAGAAAAGCATAATCATTTTGGAATCTGGAGTAGGAATACTTGTGACATTCATGAGCTGTGTGTCAGAGGGGAGCAAGTGGGTGAGGACTCCTTTTCTCTTTTAGTAGCTAGCATGTCTGTGTCATCCCTGAGCAAATTTCAATTCTTTGGCAGAATTCTTAAGCCTCAACTCTGTTATTCTTCTGCTGGAATGCTTCTTCCATCCACCCCACTTAAGAGCATGAGATACACTGTGGTTCCTTCTTGAGACCTCTGTTTCAGAATTCATGGACTATAAAACCAGACCAGGTTTTCTGGAGGTACATCCCTATTCTTTTGATCTTGCAAACTATGGAGTATCAGTAATGTATGAGGCTGTTCAGATCTGGGAGTCTGAACAGAGCTGGTGGGACGTGCTGCCTCTGCTCAAAATTCAGTTAAAGCCTGAGAAGTTTATGTAGGTCAACTGTGCCTTCCTTCAAACTGAAGAAGCTGCTCATGCTTGGAATGTGTAATGTAGGTGGAGACACAGCCTGACAGACACATAGAGAACTATTCAACCAAAGGCTGGTATCAACTGAATCCCTTCATTGTTCCTGAATGCGATTTTGAAACTATTGAACAAGTCATTGTTGGCAAATGACTGTCTGAAACAGTTTGTTTCTTCACTACAGATTTAAAGGAAAATATTACAGCAAGAGAAAAAGAAGGTGAAATTGATTTCATTTAAAAACAACCTTCCAGCTTCGCCTCACGTCTCACTCAAATAACCTTTGTAATTAATTATAGTGGAGCTTGAAAATAAAGCACTTCTAAGCTAAAGGATTTTATAAGTCATCAAAATTATCCAGTGCTCAGTATAGCCAAAATCCTATATGCCATTATGCTCTTGTGCCAGCGAGGCTGCCTGCAAGTTAACATCTATAGAGCTACAAGAGGAACAAGAGGCAAACTTTAGTATCATCAAATATTATATTGATGTCCAAAGACATTATAGTAGGCTGGGAAATCAATACTTTCTAAGTGTTTTCTTCTTTTGACTTTGTATTAAATTCTGAATGATTGTAATAATTGGTGATTTTCCTCCTTTTTCAGGTCTGGCAACATATCCAGACAGTCAACTTCATGCACTGTCCTGCCATATTACACATTTTTTTTTCTTTTCTGCCTCTTAAAAGTTTAGAAGTATGCATTAACATTTGTAGGCTATCCTCTCTGATGCAGATTTCAACTAAAACAGGCTTATCTGTCCCCCTCTCAATTTGTCTTAGTGTGGATGACTCTTTAAATCCTTTGGAGACAAGATTTAAAGGCTGTTTACATTAAAGGGACTTGTCATTCTTAGTAAAAAGGAGCCTGGATTCCTTTCTCTGCCAATTCCCAGATGATCCATGTCTTGCACCTATATGCCTGAGCCTCCGTTTCTGTTAGTGTCCCTCCTTTACTCTAAATATAATATCCCAAATATGTTTTTTTTATTTTTTTTTAATTTTTTTTTTAAACTTTCAGGGTACCAAATGCTCCATGCACATTGCTGTAGGGAAAATTTTGTTTCTTATGTTTAATGACCTTCACCATATAGTACAAGGTCTATCTGTTTACTTACTCGGGATTTCTTCAAATCAGTAGCTCCCAACTGCAGCCCATGCACCATTAGTGATTCATGAAGCACTTGCTGGAGGTCCATAGAGAGCTGCCTAGAAAAGCATAGGTTCCTCTGCATTTCCATCTGCTATGTTACATTAAAACCAGCTAAAACTATATTAAATAATTTCCGAATGCCACTTTTCAGAGAAGGCAATTGCTGCTGTTACACAAGGCCGGTATCTAGTTGGGAAATATTCCATGTGTGACTCAGTAGGGACTGAAAATAGGAGTCAAGGGGTTGAAATGTGACCCACACCCCTGAACGTGTGTTCTGTTTAAGAGCACTTGCTCTTCACAACTTCTCTGCTTCAGCTATGATCCTCTGATTGGCCTGTATGGAATATCCTTTGGAGTCAAATCAGTTTTATGATTTCCAAACTCTGATGGCTTTAATTTGCTACAAATCTTTCCAGAAATTATGATACTTTGTACAGCATACCTATAAATAAGTTCTATGACAGCCTCATTAATCAGGCTACATTTTAAAAGCATTAGCCTTTTTCCCCTCTGTTGAATCCACAGCCTATCTTTCCCCAATTATAATTAGTGTTCATTAAAAGCAGTACATTTTTTTGCAAACTAGAGAGTTACACTGGGCCTGATGCAGACTTCCTTCATCCTCCAGCTGATGAACCCCAATATTGGTGAGGTGTTTGAAAACTTGGCTCCACATTAGCAAATTGCAAATGGACTATTTTAAGCAGAGTAAGCTTAAAGAGATCAGTCACAGTACTGTAAAGCTTGCTCTTGATATTTTTAATTTTGACATGCCTGGTTCTGAGAATGGAGCATTAATTGGGCCACCTTATTTATCTTGGGGAAAGTAGGTCACACAAACACAAAGATCAAATGCCAGCCCCCCCAAAGAAAACCAAACATGCAAAATTGGTCTGCATATAGAAACCTTGCCCTTCCTATTAATGAAAGAACACATTAAAAAATATTACTTTTTTATTGTGACAGAAATGTCCCCGGTCTGGAGAGGCAGAAAACTTTGTAATTTGGATTTTGGACACAGTGAGGTAAAGATATCAGAAGTAAATCTACTGGAGAAAAATATGGTTCCTAGGACTTCCAGACTCCTTGCCAAATGTTCTAATCAGTTTTGCATTAGCAAGAGTTATCTCATGGAAACATTTACAAGTTAGTTATGGAAGTCCAAATCCATGATTTGGGAAGATGTTTGGTTTATCGTCAACATGGATTTAAAGCATGGACTTGACAATAAAACTTTGAAAAAAAATCAGTTCTTTCAGTGCATATGAAGGGGGTAAATGGTACAGGATAGAAGCTTGAGGAGATTAATATGCCTTGCACCACTATTGTTGTGAAAAACATTGTGTTGCATAGAATTTCTTCCTAAAAATCTCATCCCTCTATTTCTCTCTCTGTCCAATGGAGGACAGCTGTTGTCACAGACTGATTCATAAGGGATGTCTTTGGATGAAGTGAGCTGCCTGCAGAGGTGCTCGACTGCACCAATAACAAAAAGACTTAAGTTAAATAAGAAGGTGGTTTATTTCTAGATATTCTACGTGAGAAGAATCCAACCACAGGTTTGAAAACATTAGGGTACTTTAGAGGAGGATCTACCTGCCTGAACTTTCACATCAGATTAGTTTCTCAGTTCCCACCAAAACATCAAAGCACATGCAGAAGAAGTACATGATCAGGGAATTCAGATACTTTTAGAAGTCAGGAAGAAGACAAACAGATGTTTTTAGGATCCTAGTTTTGAATCTGAGTAGCTCAAATTTGTTTATACTTTTTTAATATTTTGCATTTTCTATATCTGCCCAATGGTACCAATGTCACAAAGACAGGCACTTCTTGAATATCTCTGAGTATATCCAGGTCTTGAATCTTTTTGTGATAATAATGTGAAATAGAACTACCATAAGTTCTAAATATGAATCTTTATGTGGGGAATTTTGTGGAGGAAAGGAGAAAGTTGCACATTCTCGGTTGGTGGGAAGAGACAACAGTGTGTGCCATGCAACACTGTCAGTTCATCAGTGACCAGAATCTGTGAAAAAACAATGAAGGATACTGAAAGGCATTTCCCACCAGTACTATCACTGGAAATGAAGTTAAGATAACCTTCACACCCATCTTCCCTTCCTTTTGTATTTAAACATATCCACAGCTGTAACACACTTCCCTTTATTTAACAAATGACCAATCTTGACAATACATTCTGATGTCCAGTACCATTATGTCTTTACCTAACCCAAAATCCGTAGTCTGCTGTCAGGTGCATGCTCCACTGGAGTCTATTTTATACTTGTCAGGGAGAGCAAATAGTACTTGTATCCCTCTTCTTTTTCTTGACTGGCAGGGGAAATAATGAGCAGGATGCTAGAACTCAGATGTGATGAAGATCAGTGGCTACAAGTGAAAAGGAAACTATGAAATGTGTTCATCTGGAAATTTGGCTCATAGGTGTCCCTTCTCCCACCCTATCATGTCAAGTTGTGAAAAGGTTAGGTGATACTGTGAGAAACAATTGAACAAGAAGATTAAAACTAATCTCTCTAAAGAATAAGTTTTTGTACCTCTTTAACAGAATTTCTTAATATCAAGTGGTGAATTTTTTGCAGGTCTGTGACAAGGATTCCTACTCACACAGAACGACAACTCTGTGAAAATGACACTCTTCTGTGAAGAGGACAAGACTGCTGCAAAAAAGGAATGATAAATCATATCTAAGAGATGAGGGAATTGAAAGCTAAACAGAGCTGGAAAGGGTCAGAAAGGAAAGGATTATAATGGAGGTCTGAAGGGTCTTCCTGTTCTGTCAGCTTCTCTTTTCAGAGTTAAATTTGGTGGCAATGAAAATAGGAATTTGTTTTGTTTTGGTTTTGTTTGAGGATAAAATTTCAAGGTGACTTTTTCTCTCATATGAGATACTGTGAGAAAATG
The DNA here is from genome assembly GCA_013398955.1 of Callaeas wilsoni. Lineage (NCBI taxonomy): Eukaryota > Metazoa > Chordata > Aves > Passeriformes > Callaeidae > Callaeas > Callaeas wilsoni. The sequence continues at coordinate 275,063 of VWPU01007885.1, read as the reverse complement.
CATGTGATGTGTGCAGTTTGTGACGACTGAGAATGTTTGATCACAGGAAGGGATGGCAAGGGGAGAGGGAAATTTTCAAGGTCAACTTTAGAAATTTTAAAAATTAAATATTTTGAAACCAGCCCCAGAATTCTAATTATTGTATTCTGTACAGTTTTATTATGGACTATAATTTGTCCATGGAAGTTTTGCTGATGCTTGTACACATCCACTGCTGTAAATCATCGCTATATGCACAGAGGGGTTAATGCTGACCTTACACTGTGCTCACTTTAGCTAGAAACACTCTGTTCTTGCCCACCCTTCAGTGAGGATGCAGGCAAAGTGAATTGTAAGGAGATGTTATACTTAGCACCTAGCTAAGTGTATATTGTTCTGTGCTGTGCCATGCCATGTGAGCATACCATGCATCCACAGGGAAAAAACAAGCTGTCATTGCAACACTTGAAAGTTAATAATCCCTTTTTCTCATTAAAGCTCTTCAGCACAGAGACAGTACTGATTGGAACAGGGTTATACTGCTGCTGACTTCCAGTCTGTTGTTGTCTCCATTATTTTGGATGACCTTCCTTTACCTTGCTTTGACTTGCCCTGCTTGAACAACTGGGAGCTGACCTTCCTTCAAACACCTTCCTGTGAGTGCCAGAGGATGGCAACAGCCTTCTACAATTCACTGGGAAAGACTCAGTGGAGAAGCTTATCAAATTGCAGCATCGAGCAGCAGGTGCTGTGCTTTTACAAGCCCCAGAGAAATGTGCAGCTGAGCAAACCCTGGAAGAACAATGCCAGTCTGCCATGTTTTTGTAAAATGGAAGCTCACATGCACATTTGCAGGTGTTGAAATGAAGAACAGGATCTCTTCAACAAAATATGAAAATGTCCTTTTAAAGGAGGATGGAATCACTTCGTGGCAAATACTAGAAAAATTGCATCCTAAAATGGCCAGTTTTTCTCCAATGACTATAAAAAATGCCTACAGGATAGCTCGAGCAACCACTGTCAGTGAAGATGCCTTTACTGTTGATTTCAGTGGTGAGAAGACTGAGATTAAATCACTTACCTTTAGCAGTCTACAGGCACTATAATCCCATCACACTTAATAGCCACAGAGCAACATCTGAGAGAACCCTAAAGAATTCAAGGCATCCACACCAGACTGGCAGATATGAGAAGGGAATCAGAGGAAATATCGTCTTCTAGAACTAGTAACAAATGGAGATAAATGGGATCTTCTAAGTCCTAGGTATTTAAGCTATTGAATTCCACATCCCAGAATGCATTTAGACTGTTCCATGTGGACTTGAATTTAGGTATCATTAGTCTAAGCAGGACCCTAACCATAAAGTTGGATGAGATGAATTCCATACAACAGACCTGAAGACCTATGTCAGCTTTGAAACGTGATATGTGCTCTTCATGAGAACGAGTAGTATTTTTGCTGTGTGAATTTCTGCTGAAAGATGTGAAGCTACTGGAGACAGCCAACAAAGGGCCATGAAGACAGCTAATGGGCCTGGAGCATCACTCAAATGAGGAAAGTATGAAAGAGGTGGGATTGTTTATTCTAGAGAGAGGAAATTGTTTCAAAGCTACAACCTCTCCCACTAACTAAATAGCTATTGTAGTGTATTGGATTTGTGTGGCCAGGTTTTGGGAGGGGGGCGGTTGCAGGGGTGGTTTCTGTGAGCAGCTGCCAGAAGCGTCCCCCTTGTCCAGCAGAGCCAATGCCAGCTGGCTCCAAATTGGCCCCACTGCTGGCCAAGGCTGGGCCAATCAGCAATGGTAATATCACCTTTGAGATAACATATTTAAGAAGGGAAAAAAAGTTATTGTGCAGATATAATTGTGCTCAGGAAAGAGAGAAGTGAGAATGTGTGAGAGGAACAACTATGCAGACACCAAGGTCAGTGGAGAAGGAGGAACAGGAGCAGAAGCAGAGATTCCCCTGCAGCCCATGGAGATCCATGTGGGAGCAGAGATCCACCTGCACCCCTGGAGGCCCCCACCCTGGAGCAGGTGGATGCCCAAAGGAGGCTGCAACCTCATGGCAGGGACCTGCAGACCTGTGGAGAGTGGAGCCCATGCTGGAGCAGGTTCCCTGTCAGGACTCATGACCCTGTGGGGGATCCACACTGGTGCAGGTGGTTCTGGAAGGACTGCACCCCACAGAAAGGAACTCATGCTGGAGCAGCTCATAAAGAGCTGTAGCCCACGAGAAGAACATGCACTGGAGAAGTTCACGGAGAACTGTCTGTGGGAGAGACCCCGCGCTGGAGCAGGGGAAAGTCTCCTCTCCCTGAGCAGTGGCAGGAACAACCTGTGATGGACTGACCATAATCCCCATTCCCTGTCTCCCTGCACCTCTGGGGAAACAGGTGGAGCTGGGAAGAAGGGAGGGGTGAGAGAGAGTTGTTTCTATGTTTTACTTCTCTTTATTCTGCTCTTATTTTGATTGGTAATAAATTCAATTAATTTTCCTAAGTCAAGTCTGTTTTGCCCAGTATGGTAATTGGTGGGTTATCTCTCTCCCAGTCCTTATCTCACTCAACCCACGAACCCTTCATAATATTTTCTGTCCCCTGCTCATTTGCAGAGGGGAGTGACACAGAGGCTTTGGTGGGTACCTGGCATCCAGACAGAGACAACCCACGACATTCAGTGCAAAAAACATATTTTTCACTATGCATTTTTAAATTCTATCTATTATAAAATACAGATTACCTTGTATATGTGTGTCTGTCTGTTGGTGTAGTTTTTCAAGATAAAATCTCCCTGAGGAGGAAAAAGTGCTGAACATTTCTACAGTAATCAAGGCAGCTGGCAAATCAATTGTACCACAGGCATCTTTCCTCCCATTTAGGACAGTTTGTTTCATTTTTACACCATAAATGTGCAATCTAAACCAACAAAGATATTTGAGCTAAAAAAAAAGAAAAGGCTTTTAACCAAAATTCAGGAATGTCCTGAACACCAGATTGCTTGTGCTGACACAGTGCTAGATGTTATCATCAAATTATATAATCTCAGTGCATTGAGATAGTTTGGATCGTATTTTGCTCCACAGATAGGACAGTATAGCCTAATATTTGTCCAAATTGCCTTGTAGCTACAAATTCAGATTTGATTTTTTCCATTTGCCCATTTGTTCTGGATAAATTGAAGCCAAAGATCCTTCCTTCTTAACATTTTCTGTAACAAATTAAATTTGTAGAGCTGTGTCATAATGGACTGACCATAAATGGTGCAAATCTGCCAGTAATTGGCAAGCAAATGCAGTCTGAATTTGATTATGTTTATTCTTATAGAGCTCAGGTCTTGCGAAGTCACACATTTTGTATATGAGCGTTGAGGGCATTCAATTACCTGCAGGCCTGTGGACTAGTAATTCACAGGTGTTACCTGACTGACTCCTGAATTTACTAAGCAAAGCTGTGTGCTTAGAGTCAGTGCAGGGAGACACAGGCAAATCTCCATTTTGCTGCTCTCAAGACAAAGACCTGGGACAAAGTCATGCTTGTGCCGTGGAAGCAGATGAAGCAAAAGCCATGGAAGGAATAATTGGGGAAGAATACTTCAGAATCAATTTTGCTGGTTCCACTGCCTCCACAGGGAAGGTAGAACGGTGACTTTGCCTTGAGGAGCCATCTATGTATTTTTAAACACATTTTTTCCCACATCACCTACCTCCTCTCACAGCTCTGAACTTTCTCCAGTGGTGGCGACAATAAAAAGTAACCTAGCTTCTTAGGAATTTAGTAAAGCAGGCATTAGCGATTTTTTTATTTGTCTTTTTTCCTGTCTATTAGTTTAGGGAATTGCCTACCTTGCTCATGTGTGATTTAACTCTGTTTATGTGTCCAAGAACCACACACACAAAGCATCCTGTGCTTCAAATAGCACAAATGTCCTACAGCCAAAGAAAAGGATATCTGTGTTTTCAAAGCAGAGAGCTATGCGGGCAGAGGAAGAGGTTAGGAAACTTGCTAACAGCATCCCAGGAACTAGCCATTGGCAATGAGATATCAAACCCAACATGCATCAGCAAGTGCTTGTCTAACTAAATTACCTTATAATTCAGACATTGGCTGTTGAGTTTGTATAAACACATGTATTCGTATATTTTAACATAGAACTCCTAAATGATTTTAGCAGGGAGCACTGTAGACAGCTTATTTATTGGCAGACTGCCTCTGTGACTGAGCAGGGCTGTGGGAGGCTTAAGTGTGTTCTGGGTAATGTAGTCTGATTTCTATTTTAATGGACTGAATAACTAGAGCAGGCACTTATGTTAAATGGCCCGACTGAGAACTCAGCAGACATTTGAGGTAACAGAGAGTTTAAGATAAAAGTAATAATCTGTAAGGGTTTAAATCTATTGTTCTAGAAGAGGATAAAATGTGTGGTACCAGAGCCCAAGAGAACAGGTTGGACATTCAGTTCTGTATTTGACCTGGATGGTGATTTGGTGTGTGATTTTGCACGAATTTGGAGAATATTCCTGGATGATGATTTAAATGTCCATAAACCATATTAATTCATTTTCCACTTGGGAAACCATGGAAGGAAAGATTCTGAAGCTTAACTAATGTTCTGAAAGTACTTTAACATTGCTGGATGACTGCTATTCAGGAAATATAACATTTAGAGAGTTAATTTTTATCTATCTGAAGTAATTCAGGAGGATTTCCACTGAAGCCCACTGAGTTGTAATGGTGCAATGGTAGGATGAGTCAGATCACTTTCAGTCCTTCATTAGGAAGAAAAAACCCACCTCTCCCCAGCTTTCTGTGTTGGGTTGCTGCTGACGCCACTGTGCTGGGTTGGGATATAACCTCAGGTGAGCACTGCTTTGTATCCTCTTTACAGAGTCTGCACAATGTCCGCACAAGAGGCTGTAGCTCTTTGCAAAGCCATGAAGACATTTGGCCAATGATGACATGTCTGAAGATGGCTAGGGGTTAAAACCATGTGCAACATCACAAAAAAGAAAAAAATCCCAATAATTTTATCAAAGTAATACTATATTTTAAGACAAATACTTTAGTCTCCTCATGTTTAAAAAATTCAGGACAGAGGAAAAGTCAGCAGAACAAACTTGACTCACAGAAAATGTTATCAACATTTTCTTCCATTTTTTCTTATTTTAATTATTTTTCTCCAACGCTTTTAGATTTCAGTCTCTAATTCACTGAGTCTGGGAAGAATTTGATTTTAAAAAAGCAATAATGAAAATTCAGTAAAAATTAAATTGAATGAAAGACTGCACAGGGTATCATGGAACTTTTAAAAGATAAACATTTTTGAAAAACCCTGAATGGAGTTTGGAGTTTTCCTTGGTTTTTGTTCATGAAGTTTATGTGCTTCTGACAGACAGAAACTAAAACCGACTAAAGGAATTTAGTGAAAAGATGACCTGGTGAAGTACTTTTTTTTTCTGTTCTTTTGGGAGCAAAAAGGGAGGGTTAGCTTTCAAGTTTCAATCATAACATGAGCAGGTTTAAGAGTACAGCTAGATCAAAAGAACATAGTTCCAAAGAAATTGAATTTTTCCATATGGTCTGCAGTGAGTGGAGAGCCTTGCTGTGTGTGTAACTCAGGCACCTAGATATGGTGGTGCTTCAGCTGCAACATCAGTGGGAAGTGCATTCCAAATAAATTCTGTGGAGAAAAGCTACAGGGTGAACCAGAGCAAGTGGTTAAATTTTGGGTGCTTACATGGACAGACAGTACTGGAGAGCAGGTGGGAAGGTTCACTATTAGACCATCAGTGAGGGTCTAGGTTTGCATAGACCAACTTAATAAGTTTAAATTAACTGAGTTCCTACCTTTTTCTTTTTTTTTTTTTTTCCCCTAGATGTCAAAAGTGAAAATAAAAGGGAAAAAAAGCATTTGTTTTTTTAAATCTCTGCATCAGGCTTGGACTTCTATGGACTGAGTGACTAATTTTGTCAGAGCTGCTACAGCTCTGATTCAGTAAAATATTCTTTGAATCTAAGTGAAATCCAAGTGTTATGAACTCTGCTTTCCTGAAGACAACACAACTAACTTTCAAACTGAGAAACTAAATGTAACTTCCAGAAAATATCAGCCCTGAAAGAGAAATTAAATGTGTGAGAACATTTCTGCCTATTGCTAAGTAGTTATGAAAAATTAAATTATTTCAGAAAAAATCTGAACCAGCATATTTCTGGAATAAATGCTTTTGTCATAAGGCACAAAAGAACAATTATAGCCTTTTGCTTAAGCATAGAGAATATTCCTAGCAGTCCACACCCCCTTCTGCCTCCAAAGTACTTACTGTTCTCTAAAGATTTGGGGTTTGTGTCTTGAACTTTTTCTGCTCCCTCAACTCAATGTTTTCTGACAGATATGTTTTTAGGTCTTTTTTTTCTCCCTCCAGTCACTGAAGAGCTTTGTAGCTGTACCAAGATGTCCTAAAGTATGTCTGCTATTAGTAACAGTACTACTTACTTGTCTTTTTGATCTTTCTTGCTGCCTACACAGAGAGTTGATGTAACCTTGCTTCCAGCACAATCAATGGACAGAGATATTCAGCATCACAGTGTGGTGAAAGCAAAAGCATTCCATGTCTGTCCTGCTCCATGGAGTGCATACTCCTGGTGATGGAGACTGGAGGAATAAAAAAAGTACATTTTTTGTTTTGTTGTTTGAAACATGACAGTTTTACCTGTATGGGGCTCAAAGAATGGTCTGCAAGGGGTAGGCAAGCTTCCATATCACCAGTTTCAAAAGTTCTTTATTCACAGCACAATTTTTGCTTTGAACCAGCTGTTCAAGTGATGGAGCCTGGACAATACCTTCTGTTGTTATCCTATTTGTTTACATCCTGCCAATTTCACATATAACAAAAATGTCATCAACGGCAGTGTTGTGTCCTTATGATAGGGAAAAGACAAGCCCGTACAGAATTTATTTGTGTCTCTGGAAAGAGACAGCAGCCTGAGGCAGCATCTATACCAGTAAATTGAATAGTGAGGGCAACACTGTTTTGACCCTGAGGCCAACTGACACCGTCTAGTCCCATCTATCCTACTAAACTCTCATCTTCCAAAACTAGGAGGCTGTGTCTCAGCTAATGGGGATTGCCCTTGCTTAGTTCTGACCCCCTGAGCACCCCTAGAGACTCCATGGGATAGTGCTCACCTGGATCTGGACAAAAGCATGCCAAGAGCTGGTTAATAAGTTAAAAGTATGGATGACTGAGCTGCCTGGTGTCTGAGCCCTGGCACCATTTCATTCACTTGCGTAAACTTGCCTTGATGCTCCTCTGTGGATTTCAGATGTTGCTGTCCTTTGCCTCTGTATCTCACTATCGACCTCAGGCTCTGCAGCCAAGGGTTTGGAGGTGAGGTGGCCAGGAGATGGCTGCAAGGCAGAGATCAACTACTATTTCAGAAAATTATTGGGATAACACAGGGCACACAAAAGAAGATGCAAATAAGGCCCCTATATCTTCTCTTAAGAATATATCAATGTTTGGCTTGGTACTTATGTTACAGAATTTAATTTTCCACAAAGAAGAAAGAAAATGAAGGGAAAGAACACCCCAAGACTCCTAAAGTGCACCGTATGTTTCTATAAAAATGTACAAAATTATTTTCTCTTTATATTTAATTATTCCTGAATGAACTAGTACTTTTTCATATGCAAGAAGAGCTCTATGTTATAGCTTGGATTCTACTTGCATGACTCATAGATTGGCTTGGGTTGGAAATAACCTTAAAGGTCATCCTGTTCCAGGCCCCCTGCCATGGAAAGGGATACATTTCACTAGACCAGGTTGCTCAGGGCCCCATCCAACCTGGCCTTGAAGCCTTCCAGAGATGGGACATCCACTACTTTGGGCAATCTGTGCCAGTGCTTCACCACCCTCACAGTAAAGGCTTTCTTCCACGTCCAATCTAAATCTACCGTCTATCAGCTTGTAACCATTGCCCTTTGCCTGTCACTACTGGTAAAAAGTCCCTTTCCAGCTGTCTTACACCCCTTTAGGTGCTATAAAGTCTCTCTGGAGCCTTCTCTTCTCCAGGCTGAACAACCCCAGCTCTCTCAGCCTGTCTCCATAGAGAGCTGCTCCAGCCCCCTGGTCATCTTCTTGGTTTCCTCTGGACTCACTCCAACAGGTCTGTCTCTCCCTTCCGTTGAGGGTCCCAGGGATGTATGCCGTACTCCAAGTGGAGTCTTATAGGGGCAGAGGGGCATAATCACCTCCCTCAATCTGCCTTTGATACAGCTCATGACACTGCTGGCTTCCCAGGCTGCAAACATGCATTGCCAGGGCATGTTCAGCTTCTCATCAACCAACATCTCCAAGTTGTTTTCTCCAGGCCTGATCTCTATCAATTCACTGTTCAGCCTGTATTTGTGACTGGGATTGGCAAAGAACTGGAAAAGAATACTACAGCACCACTTTGGAAGAAGAGATTCTTCTTTTTTTTTTTTAAAACAGACTTCATAGGTGTCTATAGTGACCATGAAATTACTTGGAAAAACAGCTAAAAGGGAGGAAATACATCAATGTTTAATAATGATCTATTCAATGGCAGTAGGTGATTTGTACTTGATCATAGCCTTGAATTTCTATTTGCAGCATGGGTATACAGAATGAAAAGAACTGGAAAGTCATAGATAATTTTGGTTTAATTATATGGTAGAAATTTTAATTTCTGAAGCTAAATTGAAAGGAGGAGATAAAATAGGAGATAATGACTTTATTTCTACTATTTAAAAACTGTAAAAAACCCCTCTGTCTAAATGTTAGAAAGGAAATGAGTCTGTTTAGCAATTAGAATTGAATGTCTGAATGAAACATTGAAAGAGAGTAGCAATGTTCGTTAAGCAATGTTAACAGCCTTTATGTGCAGATTGTTCAGGGGAGTCATGTTTCCACTTAACTGGCTTAGAAGGACATGAAAAGCAACCAGTAGTTAGTTTTTAAAAAATGAAGAACTCACTTCTTTCATTTTTGACTTCCTTTGGTTTCATGCTGTTACTTGTATGTAGACTTATAGCCACCTAAAAAGTCTCTCGAATGGACCAGTAGTACTGGATCCTATCAGAAAAATTGAGATAGAAATGCCATCTCTGATAATATGCGATTTAAAGGTATGTTTGTGCTATGTAGTGAATGTCAGTGAGACATCTTCAAATAACTCCAAAGCCAGGAACAGGACTGGCTTGAGACAAAGAGTGCTGCTAATGAGCAGGGCTTGTTCCCTAAGGCACAACCTCATGCCAGCACCACTTCCATTCCTCATGCCGGAGCCTCTCAAGAAATCTGCACTCTCTGCTGTAGGCACACCAGTCCATGCAGGGATTTGAGTACCAGGGTCCACACAGCTGCCTGGAACACCAGTGCTGTGCTGTGAGCTCGAGAGTTAGACTGTTCCACCAGGGCTGGAGCTGAAGAGGAAGGTACGAGACAGCAGATGGTTTCAAAACAAACAAACACACACAAACACTCCAGAAAACAGATGGGAGAGCCCAAGCAGGGTGAGCATTACTGGGATGACGTGGAGCAGTCTAGAGCAGCAGCTTTGCTGTGAGTGTTCATAGCCTGGGTAACCAAGGCACAACAGAAGAGAAAGGCAGGAAAGAAGTTACTGCTTTTTGGGGGGATTTGGTAAGAACTACTGCACTAAGCCTGCTAAGCTGGAAAGTGCTTTTTATCAGTAGTGTTTGAAACTGATCTCCAGGTGAATAGAAATGTATTGTCACTATTCCAAAGCTGAACTGAAGAGGAAAAGACTGTGATCCATTCTTTCTAGTTTTGTCATTCAATTCTATGACCCCTCGACTGAGTAACTCCATAGCCATATAACTTTCGAGAAGATAAAGAATTTGGCTTATGAAGAACAAAATTAACTTCTGGGTTCAAAATCCAGTCTAGATTTAGAAATGCAAATCTTCATCTTCTCTTTTTTTTTTTTTTTTTTTCTTTTCTTTTCTTATACAAAGAAGTGTGGAGATTGCCTACCTGTACACTCAATGGTGGTGCTGTGGAACAAAAACCAAGGCAGATCTGAATTGCCCACTTTCCTTTGGGTGCATCTTTTTATTTTTTAGCCCATCTCCATGAATTTGCAAATGCAAATGTGATTTAATAAAGGACAGTGGGTGTCTGTATGGTGTAGATGGGTGAAGCAGAGGGAGATGCTGGTGGAGGGTGGATAATTCTAATCAAACTGCTCACACCTTGCCCTCCTTGACATGCAATACCACTTTAAACAGCAGTGCTCTAATAGAGAAAAGAGCTACTGTACTTACCCACTCAATAATTTGCATAATTTTGAAGAGCTGAAAATGTCACTGCTGTTTTATGATAATTGTGGGGAAATGATTAGCTATAGCATTTATGCATTCCAGGATAGAAAAGAAAGTATTTTACTATTCTCTTTTTAATATTAATAAAGATTAATAAAATGAAAAATAAAATCACCTTGGAGGACAAACATTATGTATAAAATAATGGGTGTCATATGAAGGCAGATGAGTCATCCATCCATTTCCTGTAGCCTGTCATGTCTGGGAAAGTCTTAAAAAGACAACCTCTTGACTGTCCCTCCTGTAATTTCAAATGCAAATTTTAGTAATAGGAATAGCTAAAAATAAACCATTATTTTCTTCCTTCTCTGCTTTGTAGCTTTGATTAGAATACACCAAATTTATGTCTCCTGTAATTCAAATATTTTTTAGTTGTGACAAGTATACATGAGGTGCTCTTCTGTTTTTCATCATTATTCTTCCAGACAAACCCTTTGAGAAGAAGATTGAGACATCAGTTCTAGGTAAGGGTTTTTAGTGCTTATAGCTCCTTGAACTTAGCAGGTTCTGTTGTTGTAGAGATACGTAAGTGAAGAGTAGATCCAATACAAATCTTTGCAGAGGTATGGTTTCATAGAAGTCCCTGTCCAGCATCCTTTGACTTTCTATGCCTTTCTCAGACTCCGCTTTTTCTTACACTGCAATAACAGCACAGCTGAGATTTAGAAAGGTCATTTTTACTCTTGAAAGCCTAGACTGCTCTACTTTGCCCAGCACCATCTGGGAACCTAGCCATGAATTCCAGTCTCAGGGTGTTCAGTCTCTGTGTGATGTGAATGAGGTGCTTCTCCTGACAGACTCTGTTTTGACAGTCTGTGCAGAATGGAGAATTTTTTAATTGTTTTCCTCCCAGTTTAGTGAAACTGCTCAGTTACTTACAGTCTAGAAAGGAGATGAGAAAAGAGATGACAATTACTGCTACACATATGAAGATGAAAGTTTTAGGTATATCTTCTTTATCCAGCACAGTTTTTCAGGGGATGAAGTATCACATATCTATATGATATAAACTCTCATCCAAAAAACACCATGACTTCTATCCAGGCCAAGTAAGTGTTCCAAAATATGACATCTATTCTCTAGAAAGCTCTTAAGATATATTTATTTTTGCTTGATCAGGAAAATATTGTCAAGAATAGCTAAAACCTCTGTATTTAAAAGAACCATTTATTTTTATCCTTTATTAGAGAAGAAGACTAAACAATTACTGCCTTTTTTGAAATGTAAGTAAAAGAATGAAAGGTAGCCTGGACTGGCATGACAGAACTAACACAGCCTCACAAGGAATGGTCACGCCATCTGGTCTACTAAAATTTAACTCTGTGCAACGACCCAGAAGATCACCCACCATTCCTTGTAGAAGGGCCAGAATTTCAATAACTGCTCTGCAAGTTGCAGTGTCTTGCTAGGAGTAAAGCTGATGATGCCATCAGGAGACCTCAGAGTGAAAGACATATTTTCCACACTCACTGGAAAAGTTTGCAAAGACTTTTATTTTATACAGAAGTCCATATTGCTGCAATGCAGTGTGTAGAATTGTGTATATTCACCTGGATTATTTCTATGGTGGTGTAGCCATTCTAGTGTGACTCAACACCCACATGAATTGACCTTGTCTCTCTTGTTTTGTGTCTGCTATACTCATTATCTCTAGAAGACATTGGCTACAGCAGCATATATAGATCTCTCACTAACAAACTAAAATCTTAAGTTTGATTCTCTGAGTCTTTTTCACTAAATATTTTTTCCCAATAACTAGATGAGAGCATCCCTTTTCAGAGAGTGTCGTGTTTTAACCCCACACAGCAACTGAGTACCATGCAGCTGCTTACTCACACCCTTGTCTTGGTGAAATGAGGAGAATTCAAAAAAAGAGGTAAAACTTGTGAGTTGAAAGAAGAACATATATAATAGTAATAATAACAATAATAATAATGAAAAGGGAAAAGAGACAAGAATAAAGCCCAAGAAAGACTTATTTGGGCAACCTATTCCAGTGGCTCACCACCCTCACAGTAAAGAACTTTTTCCTGATACCTAATCCAAATTTACACAAATTCAGTTTGAAGCCATTTGCCTAGCTTCAAATTCCAGCCACATGATCTTGTTAGTCTTTGTCTCCAAGACTGAAAGACCTCCAGCATTGGGCATTTGTTCCTTGTGTCAGTACCTATTCAGAGTGATGAAGACATGTCTCAGCCTTTCTATTCAATAAACAGAGCTATTTAAACTTCATGTCATGACTTGTTTTCCTGCCACTGAATAGTGTTTTTGTTTAGCTCATTGGTTTTATCATTTTCACTAATCTCATAAGGGGCAGAGTTAGCCTCTAAGACTCGGAAGATACAGCCACTACTCCCACCATTGCTTCTGCTGCCTTTCATTGGCTGTTAGGAGGGATAGTCCAAAAGAAACCTCTAAAATTGTATCTAGAGGAAACATATTCAGATAACTGAGTACATTCATCTGACATTGAATGCCGAAGTGCTTAAAAAGCAGGAGATACAAATTCTCACATCATTCAGATGCCTTTAGATTATCAGTTTCACTTAATACTTGTTTTTCCTTCCAGTACTTGTGACAGTGTCTAAGTCACAGGTGGAATTTTTGTTTATTTTCCATATACATAATGTGTTTCATAAGCACTTTCTTTTTCTGATGTTATCATTTTTGAGACAATGTTTTTTTTGCCAGTCTTTCTCCATCAGGAAATCTTAATTAGTGGTTCATGCTATATCTTTTTTATCAAGAAAGGCTTTGTAAATACTGTAAGTTCAGGACTTTTCAAAGAGTATCAATCTATCTGAAGTTGCTTTCCCCCACCCCCAATATAACCATAGCAGGTCTTTTATACCTCATCTGAGTAAGCAGTTCAGAATGAAAAAATAATGTATACTGATAACAGTTATATGCTAATTCATTAAGGTCTGACTTTACCTGAGTACTAATTAAAGGAAAAACATTTGAAGGATAAAGTAGGGCTTGAAAGTATATCACACACAGGTTCTTCCCTAATATATTTCCCGTCTATCACACTTATTACTGCAGGGTGGGCTGACAGGTTAATTATGTACTTGCAGGAGAACTGATACAGAAGATATTATGATCTCAAAAGCAAACACTTATAATCATTTTATCTAAACAGAAGACAGCCTCACCTTGATGAAGGTCTGCATTTAGTGAACATTTTAAGGCAACAGTCACTGCACTCTCAAGGAAGATACCTGATAAGCTATCCATCAGTATGTACCAAGCCAGCAGTATATAGAATGTGCTCAAGAATGTAACCTACTCATATGGTAGTACATGAGAAAAAAAGGATTGATTTTGTGATGAAGCCATAGGACTGGGATTTACAAAGTTCCATTTTAATTTCCAGGTTAATTAATTTCCAGGTTTCTTGTGTGCAGGCCTTTTACTGACATAGAGACCCGCTGAATGAGATTATATCTGGTGGCTCATACAACATGCGGAGATCATGCTAAAAGCATCTGATGTGCCTTATTATTCGATTGCCATATGAATGTATGCCCTACTGTCTGGAAGGTGTGTTCCCAGATGTATCAGGTCCCCCTAGATGGGATTGTGGTTCCAGTGGGGTTACACTGTGAGAGGGATCCTCCTAAAAAGCACATGTACTTCTACTGTGGTGCAGTGCAAGATTTTTTGGCTGTTCTGGGACAGGCAAATGCATCAGCTGACCTTGGATCAGGCTGTTTATCTACATCGAGCAAATGTTCTGCCAGATCTAGAGAGTGCTGTTCATGTGAGTACTTATGAATTTTCTGTCTCCTGGAAGGGACTGTCTGGAGAGAGGCAAGAAGACCTAGTCACACACTGAATAGATGAAGATGTAGCTGCAGTCATATCATGGAGATCTTTATGTATTTTATTTAAGAAGAAATCCAGAAACTTGAGTCCAATAATTCCTGACATTTTGGGGTTTCTTGAGTTCTCATTTCAGGTTTTTTCCCCTCAGTCTATTTTTCTTTTTCAAATGAGCTGCATTGTTACTCATGTTTCTCCTTTAGCTTCCTGCCATAATTACCACTCACCTGTTTGATGTCAGTCATTCTGTACTTTGTGATTCTTCATTGCTTACTACAATCAAACCCAGACAGTAATTAAATAATAATGCCTAGATATCCAACCATTTCTTTTTCTACAAGGTTTAGAATCCATCATAATGTGTTTTACCTTCCTCTGTATCCCTTTCTCTGAACCCCAAAACTACAAGATGAGTTCTCTATCATCTGTGGGTTTCTATCAACTTTCTATAAAGGTCCAGCAGGCTGTGCACAAGTATTAGTTCCCTCACATGGATCTGATCTTAACACAAGAATAAAATATTCATCAACTAAATTATTCAAGGAGTAATTGTTGGTATTTGTTGAATAATGTATTCTGTTCATGGTGTCTGAATACTACAAGAATGAGCTGAATAAATTATATGCCAAAGCAACAAAATCACTGGCTTGCATTTGTTGAATAGCATTTTATCTAAGCTAAATGTATTTTAATAAAAACATAGCATAAGAGAACAAAAAATTTTACCTTTTTTTCCTTTCTGACAAAGAGTATGGCTTTAGGTATGTATTGTGATAGTCCTTCAGCTTTACAACAGATGTTGAGAACTGACAGCTTGAATAATATCTTATATGGTGACTTTCAAAGAACACAAAACACAGTATTTCTTCTCTTCAGAAAATATTTATTTTATTGTTACTAGAAAGCAGCCTAGTAAGTGGGCCATAGTAATTGTGAAAGTAACTCAAGTTCTGCTTATTCAGTATTAAAGTTTATGTGTTCTACACATTCAGCTATTTCACTCCCCTTGCTTACTTGCTAGAATCACATTCTTCATTACATGAACAAATATTGTACTACTGAAAAAATACACATACTTTTATTTAAGGGTAGCAGTGAACAATTCCACATGGACAGAAAAACACAATTTTCAGCAATGAGCTGTTTCATCTAAGAAACCTGTGAACCAGGAAGTCTGGTCTGAATAAATAATGTGGACATACAACATGTGCATGTTGAACAGAACTAAGAGTTGACAGTCCTTCAATTTGATACTGACTTGAATAATGACAAATGTCATCCTAACAGAAAAAGTCTGGCTGTTCAGTTCAAGCTGTTTCCATGTGGGTGGGAGGGATGTTAAAAAGGAACAACTCAGTTTGAAAAAGTTTGCATTTTCATTGTGTCCTGACTAATATTCCTTGAGGCAACATTTTAACTTCGAATGGCTGCTGAGACCTCCATTTATGCAGAGGTATTTCTGATAGTTCTGATATGCTGGCCTGCTTTCTCTGTTTTGGTTAAACTACAAGGGAACATTGCACCAATCAAATCTAGTCAATAAAATTGCAAGATACTCACCTTTAAGACTACCTGTAAAGTAGAACAAGAGAGGATGGATTCTATGGAATCTATGGATTCTATGGGTCCTGCACACACAATTTACTAGTTATTGACACTTATGAAAAGAGAGTTCTAAACAATCTTTTCATAGTCACCCAATAAGTCACATTATATTGATTGTATCCCACAAGGATAATCACAGATTATCTTGAAACATGGAGTTGAAGTGTGCTCAGTAGGTGCCTGACTGTGTGGACAAGTAGCACAAAAATTTGTTCCTTTTGGTTTTCTTCATCCATTGATACAGAGACTCCCAATATCAGCTTGTTTCAGTGTCAGTCAGAGGAGCTTGAAAGCTTACTGAAATCAGAAATCAGTAAAAGTAACATAATTAAACATAAATTAAGCACATGCTTACAAAGAGCATTCACTCAAGAAATTGATTTGATTTAAGCACTCACTTAAATATTTTGCTAACTGGGTCCTAAAAAAAGCAAGAGTCATTTTACAGAAAATCATATTCTGATTGGTATATTTAATTCTATCTACTATGGGAGAATTTATCTTCCTTGTAAATATTCTTACCAGCACTGACTCTGTGAAATGTTGGTTTCTTCAGATACCTCTTCCCTGCCCTCAAAACACTGCATGAGAACAGCTTACTAATTACTAGGAACTCAATTCCTGTTGGTGGCTTCAGCCTTGATTGCTACGAGATTCGGATGCTGTCACACCCCAAGGTGAAGATTTCACCTGGGGAGAGAAGCATGCAAATACTGCATGCTACAAAAGTAAGGCAGACTTGTCTCAGGAAGGATTAAGTTTTAGAGTTTTTCATGCAGTCCAGAAGATTAATTAACTCTTAATTAGCTTTGAGAGAGAAAGAGAAAAGCTGTACTTGGATCAAAGACAGCTACTTCATTGCTTCTTGCAACATAGACATATTACTGTAAAAGAATACTAGTATCTCTATTATTTAGCACACAGATATTCTTATGCTACCAGAACTGGCTTTCACATCATGTCATTCTTTTGAATGCAATAAAAGTAGCCACTTGTAACATGCTACCACATTAGTGTAAAATGGTCTTACTCACTCATGAAGACCGCTTCTCTTTTCTCAGACCATTATGATGAAAGGGAAGTTTTTGTTTCATCTTTTGGCTGCTTAATAAATATAAATCTTAAAATGCTCCTGTTTTAAATTTAAATTAGGCTTTGATCATTTTTTGTGGAATAAATTCACCTGTAAAAAGTTTCTGAGAATGCAGAGAAACTTGTGAAACAGTTTGTTTTCAAATATGTGTGAGAGGAGAGCACACGAAAGGCTCTTTGCCCTTGCTTTAAATTGCTGAAATCCAACAGATTGGGTTGTATTTTGCAGTTATAAATGAGTACCAAATATGTTCTCAGACGGAGAATGTGAGTTAGTCATACTGGAAAAGAAAACATAGCAAAAACTTATGACTCTGATGAGATTGCGATGAGTGGAAGAAAGAGTCAAAGGAGAAGGATAACAGTAAATAAAATGAAATTATGAAAATAATATTTGGAAAAAATAGTAATTAAGAAAGAAATTTCTTCTCAGCCACACACTAATTGGTAGAGATATACTTGAAAAAGGAAAGTTTATAGAGTTTAAATTCCACCCTGTCTTTAAAATCACCATACAAAGATGCACAAATGTTCCCATAATTTGAAAGCAGTCATTTAACCTTGTATTGCTTCTCTCTACTTTGCAACTGCATTTGGTTCTTTAGAAATCTGCATAATATTTACATAATGAGACTCAGACCCTAATATGCCATACAATTGTTCAGCAAAATTCCCTCCTAAGCAGTTATTATAGACAAAGAGTGAGAGGGGGAAAAAAAAATGGTAATAGAGAAGTCATTGGTTTCTGCTTCGAAAAAACATCTAAATGTCAAAAATTATCTCTTGGCTTTTAGCTTATGCCTTTTCTGCAAGACTTTCTGGTGGCCTAATACAAATGTCTGTTATCTGAGTTTCTAGCTTATTAATTTTTAAAAATAAAATTATAATTAATATTTGTGAAGATTGCATATACCAGACTATACTAGCACAAGTATAGTTAGCCTCTACAAAACACTAGTTAGCCTCTACAAAAGTATGGCAAATCAACAGAAATTGCAGGTATTCATACTGTGTCTCTGTCTGAAGCCTATGGAACCCTAAAATTCACCTGAATTCATCTGAAAGTCTTATGGATCTTACATACTTGTAGAGAAGAAACTGAACTCTTTTCAACTGTTTTTTTCTCTCTGCCTCCTGTTGATCTACATTTTTTGATGGTCATTTCCTGTAACACACTGTATTTGCAATGGAAGTTCCATATATCACAAGCATAATTTTCTTCTATATTCTCTTCTAATAACCTCATGAAAACAAGGAAAAGGATAGAGGGATCAATTTGGAAAAGGATTTCGATTTATGACATCTTATCACAGACTTGGTTCCTGGTAAAAAAGAAACTGAAGTGACACAGGCTTGAAACATCTGAGCTGCTGTACAGGCAAATTATGCTCCTCTCAAGGTTAATCCCAGTACAGTACATGCTCAGTAATCCAAGAATGTTTGGCTGGTCTATCTGCTGGTATAGCTTCATGGACTGTTTGCTGATTGCCTTCAGTCTTCACCACATGACAAATTAATTTGTATTAGTTGTTGCCCAGCAAAAACATTTCCATAACTGTAAATATTTCTCCCCAAATACAAGAATACTTCCTTGATAGTTATGACCAAATTTATTTTCTTTAAAGCACTCATATGAGAGAAATTCTGTTTGTTGGAGCAGTTGTCAAATGTGAAAGTGCCATGAATATGCATACAAGCATGTATTCACACAAACATTGATATCACATGTGCCTGCATGACCTTTATGAAAGCTTTCTGTGGGCTGAGAACTGGAAGAGGAAAGGAGGAGTGTTTTGGCAGAGATATAACAAGTATGTCTTTCTCCATAAAGCCTGCAGGAAAATGAGCAGCTGTTGTGGAGGAAGTAAAGAACAATCTGCAAAACAACCATCAGCATGAACATGGATGTTCACCATGTGACACTTCAAAACTGAGGATCAGCATGCTTATTTGTCTGTGTACATGAACTCAGCCAGGAAAGAGAAAGAGCACTTAAGATACATTCCCTGTTCTTATGTCATCAAATGAAAGGGAAAAGAGGCTGTAGTTCTGCAGTGGATGGCTATGATCTCTTCAGAAGGGACAGAAGAGGAAGGAGAGGCGGTGGGGTAGCTCTGCATGCTAGAAAGTGGTTTGGTTGCCCAGAGGCTAATGATGGTGACAAGAGGGTCGAATGTTTTTGGGTAAGAATCAGGGGGAAGGTCAACAAGACAGATACTGGTGAGGCAGCACCTCGAGTGTTGTGTCCAGCTCTGGGCCCCTCACTTCAAGAATATTGAACTGCTGGACCAAGTCCAGACACCAAGGCCGGTGAAGGGTCTGAAGAAAAAATCCTATGAGGAGCAGCTGAGGGAGCTGGGGTTGTTCAGCCTGGAGAACAGAAGGCTCCATATTGCTCTCTACAACTACATGGCAGGAGGCTGTAGTGAGGTGGAGATTGTTTATTTCTTCAGAGTAACAAGCAATAAGAAAATAGGTCTCAGGTGGCATCAGGGCAACTCTAGATTACATATTAGGAAAAATTTCCTCATCAAAAGGCTTGTCAAGCATTGTAACAGGCTGCCCAAGAAGTGGTTGAGTCACGATCCCTGTAGATATTTAAAAGACGTGTAGATGGCCATGGTTTAGTGGTGGACTTGGCAGTGCTGTGACTGGTCTGCAAAGTACAGGTGAAGAGCTAAAAATCTGTTCCAACTATATGATTCAGTGACTATAGCAGATGACTGTAAAAATGCCTACGTATTTCCTGGAAATGTTACTTTATTTTCTCAAGAAAGAGTCTTCAGTGAAGGAAAATGTTCATTTATAACATTTATTCATACAACTGCATATATTTACATACATTCAATCACTATAAAAATACAATGTTGAAAGACAACCTGAAGAAAAAATAATTAAGTGCACTCTAATACAATTACTTTGAGTAAATGTATGAAGAAAAATATGAAATTTAAAAACTTTTAGTTCCTTTCTCATTCATTCAGGGATGGAATCAGACATTTTGATAATGCTCTTGTACATATCATTAAAAGGAGAGATTAAAAAAAATAAAAGGAGAAACAGAGAACAGGAAAAGAGAGGAACAGGAAAGGAAAAAGCAAGGAAATGGGAAAGGGAAAAAGGAAAAGGAAAAGGGGAAAGATTTACAATGCTTTCTTTTTTCATAGTCCTGGTTGTCATCTAGTTATAATCTCAATCTCTCTTGTGCTCCTTGGACAACTACTTCTCACAAAAAAAGCTAAGATCTCTGCCGTCTTATAAAAATTCTATCACAGGACTGGCAGAATGAAACGAGCTCTGGCTTGAACTTCCAGTAAATTTTCCCTAAATGTCACATTTAAGGTCACAGTTTCAACACACTCATGGACTCTCTAGGTACCTAAATGAAGCTCCAATTTTCAGTGCAGTATAAACACAGCAAAGGCTGCAATCTTCGTTTCAGAAATGGATCATAGCAGCAGTAAGTGCATCCTGAAAGCTGTGGAAAAAATGGCCATTAACTGGTCCATAATAAGGCCCAGACATTAAAATCCTGAATTGCTTTCAGAAAGATGAAAGGGTAGAAAACTTTGTATTTATCGTTCTCAGTTACTTTAAAAATTCATTGCCATTTCTGGTTGTTAAGCATTAAGTTCTCATTATTTCTGAAAATCTTGGTGTAGTTAATCAATCACACAAACCAAATGTTGATTGCTTGCCTCAAACAGCTCTTGCAAACCCCTTATTCGACAGGTTCATTTGACATTTGTTTGCAACAAACATGTAAATGAAGACTACCACCTATATGGACAATAGCTTTAAAGGAAAAAGATAACACTGAGGGGAATGACTGATTTGTAGGCTATTTTTTCTGTCATAGAGAACAGAGTAAACTCTACATATTGTCAATCATGTTGATTGAGGGTTAATTTGCTTGCAATTCTTCAAGAGATGACAGGAAACATGAAAGGCATGCAGGAAAAACCTCAGCACACCATACACACAAGAGTCCATTATATATGCATGTGAACACAACTTACCTCTGACCTCAAAGGGATGTGGGAAGCAAAGTATCTTTCATTTGCAATATATCATATTTCCAAGCTGTGCGATGCAGGTGACACGCTGGAGGGAAGGGATGCCATCCACAGGGACCTGGACAGACTTGACAGGTGGGACCGGGCGAGCTCCATAAAGTTCAAAAAGACCAAGTGCATGGTTGAGGCAATCCCAAGTACAAACACAGACTGGGTGGAGAATGGATGAAGAGCAGCCCTTGAGGAGAAGGACTTGAGGATGTTGGTTGACAAGAAGCTCAGCATGACCCGACAGTGTGTGCGTGTAGCCCCGAAAGCCTGAGCTGCACCAAAAGCAGTGGGGCTGGAACTAGATGATTTTTATGGTACCTTTCAAACCAAATCATTCTATGATTCCATGAATCTGTGAGCTCTGTGCTTCAGCACCGAAACCACAAGGGTTCAGCACCAGGTGCAGCCTTTCCAAACTTTCTGGCTACCACATGGAAGTGGCCTTGGGGCTCTGAGTGCACCAGCAGCTCTGCAATCTCTTCCCCTGCTCCTGGGGGTTCGGCTGCTGGTGTTCAGGGCAGGATCTGAGATGGTGGAGCTGTGTAACCTTCCACAAGCACATAGGTTATGTTCCTAATCTGAACCATTCTCTGAAAGACTCTCTCACTCTCCAGGTACTACAGGGAGCAATTGGGACGCAGATAATCTGCTGTGCTGTAACAATTTCTTAAAACAAGGGGCATGAAATTAAAAGTCAGAGAATTGCTCCTCAGAAGTGTTTCCTCTTTAACACACGTGAAACTGATTGACAGGAACTTTAGAAAGCAGCCTCTTTATTTTTAAAAACTGTAGGGGAACAAAAAGAGAGAGATGCCTAAAAAGTCCTAGCGATCCTCATAATAAACTTTGGAGGATATATTAGCATTTTTGGCATACAGGAAGGAAACACTGGGTTCAGCAGAAAAACCAGAAGTCTTGTTTTTGAAAGATGAATATCATTATCCATCCAATATTACTTCATGGTTTAATTTGTTTGGGTTTTAAGATCAAATGCAAATTATTGTGTTTCCTGAAAACCAAATCAAATTTTTTTCATATGTCTACCAAAAATTTAATGAATTTAGAAAAGACATAAGATAAAAGACATAAATCTTTCTTTATCAAAACTTTTATATAGTTGTCAACCACTTATTCTTAGTAGAAAACTTAATAGGGACTTAATTTCCATTAGATGATTATTTCAGTACTTGGGCCTTTCAGTGAAATGTGTATTTGTCTATCATCTGGCCTAGATACAATGCTGAACACCTTACTCAGGTGAACAGATTCGTACTTAATAGCAAGGTTTTTTCCTGGTTTAGTGTGAGCAGAAATGCTTTCAGTCATGTTTCCTCTGCCACATAGACCATTGTAGGTTTTAAACTCTTCCTGCTGTGAAAACTGGTTATGGTACATTTCCTATAAATTCCATCCACCCAAACATCAGTGGCTTTGAACACACCATATTAATAAGCATAAAAGAAGATGGACGATAGGTGATGAATAAATAACATTGCAGAGAAAAAAAATGTTTTTTGCAACCAGTGAATATAAAAAGTCTCTTAGCAGTATGAATAGAACATTGTGTTCCAGGCTAAAATGAAGGAAAAAGAAATCACATTTAATAATTAATATTTGCTTAAAATTAATCCTTAATACCACGTAGCATATAAGGCATTGTGGACATACATTCATTTCTAGACTCGGTGTAAACCGTGGCATTTCAGATGTCAGTACATTGAAACCACTAGAAACTCTGGTTAAGTTCAAAGCAAATACTGAATATGTAATTGTAAAACTTTTGCAAAGTTTCCTCATTGCTCTGATAATTAAATCTGCTGCAATAGACTATGGGAGGTAAAAAAAAAAAAAAAATATATATATAATATAATGCTTATCTCTAAAAAATTACAGTATGAAATAAATATCAGATATTTTCAATGCAATGGGGATTATGTACATGGGAATCCTTCTGACTGCCTCCTAAAATTCCATGGAACTTGAAGGAATTCCTGGGAGATTATCTTTGTCTCATAGCTCAGAGAAATCCTACATAGCCAGGGAGCAATAGATGAGAATTCCTTGCAAATGTAAGTAGGGCCTTCAGCATGTTTTGACAATATTTATATTGCTTTGGAATTTAATGAACTTTTCAGAGTGTCAAGAATAAAATTATATATTTAGTGAAAACAGAAAAAAAAGTAGAAAGGAAAGTTAATCCTAATGTACTTAGAGAATAAGAATTAATGCTTGGATTCCTTATGTAATCAAAATAGCTAACTATTCCAGTGTGTGAAAAACAAAAGTCACCAGATTTATGTCTTTTGAATTAGATTCTGTTTAACACTATGTATATATTAATTAATTCAACATCTGCATTTTAAAAGAATTAATATATAAAATGTGAGATATAAGAGGAAAAATATTCTGAAGGTCTAATATGGCTTTCTGATACTTCCAGAAAATCTCAGAATTCAGAGGAGGAGATTTCTGCTTGAATGCTAGAAATAGATCTGGGTTATTTTAAGTGTCTGTACTGATACTTAACTTTAAATGGAGAACTGACAATGGAGACAGTTCCAAATCTATTACTGAGCTAAAACAAATGCAGGAGATGCATGCGCAATTCTTCAAGTAGTGGAGTGAGACACACAATGGGAAAAGACCAGTTTTTCTACAAATACTGATGTCAATTATGATTACCAATGCATGTCAACAGAGAAGACGCTGAGACTGCAAGAAGTGAAATCTTGACACAGATTTTGTAATACTCTGTTGTTGTACTTGAAATTATTCCTGAATCAAAAATTATGGATAAGCTATTATAGAACTTAAGTTGTGTGCATGGACATGTCAGAAGTAAATTGACTCCAATTGTGACTAATGGAAAGCCAACAACTAATGGGATAGCAATTTCTGTGAGCCATATGGGCACATGAATATTTTCTAATTTTGTTCTATGAATATTATCTGTTCTTTTTGTATGGGCACATTGTGCTATAATTATTAGTGCCGCTTCTGGATGAAATAAACAAAATACGATTATTGGAAGGTTAAAGGAGAAGAAAAGGCTATGGCACCCTCTCTGCAATGTAAATTATGCCAATGAATCAGAAAGGACTGTGACACACATTTTTAACAATACATTACCTGTGAAGCATTGCAAATTGGGAGTCAGGTGTTTTGGTGTGCAAATTGGGAGTCAGGTGGAAGATTTTGGAGAAGGAGCTAAAATTGGATTCCATTTCAGGAAAAGGTGTCTGCTCATTTGATATAGCCAGTTTAACAAAGAAAACCCCATTTTTGTGCACTTTTCTGCAGAGCTCACAGCTTACTTAGAAACTGCTTGCCACAGACCCATAAGATTTGACCTTTTCCCTGTGGAACGGACCATCGTGAACTATAACAGCTAACAAACAACAACACTGAAAAAATGTTCTGCTATGAAACCTGAAAAGTCATCAGATGCAATATTAAAGATATCATCTATATGGGGGGAAAATTCTGGGGAAGGCAGTCACTAAGTGTCTAAGGTACTCCACAGGGTACCAACATGAGTCCAAGTATCATGCAAAGAAATAGGAAGGCAAATGGACAAATACAAAAACATTTATGCACTTGTTTAAATCTCACTGGCTTCAGTAGTAAATGATTAAAATCGTCTTAAGGAGATGATATTACTAATATATTTAAAGTTTAGGTCATACTTACAGGCTTTGCAGATTCCAGAGAAGCCTTGGGAAGTCCTCCAAGCCAAGATATTTGTCCTGTTCAAAGCAGTGCTATTCAGACTCCCAGTTAAAGACAATCAAGGTCTCATACAGGTGAGCTTAGATAATGCATTAGGATTGAATTTGTAATAACACATCCATCTTCAAGGAAATTTCAAAACATATTTAAAAATGGAATTGCACTTAAACTTCATTTTAAAAGAAGTTTTGAAGAGTAACAAAAGTTATGTGGAAAAAAAATATATATACCCTCTACTGAGCAACCTCTTATATGCCTAAATAATTTAAACTACTTATAAATGAGAATGTCTTCTGTGTATACTTCAATTACTGCTTTTAGTATATTTCCTCTTTTTTGTGTAGCATGCAGCATATACTCAATATGTCTCCAGTGCCTATTATCACTGTTCTTGTATAATAAACTTCTTATCTGTGAGAATATGACCTTGACACTGTGAAAAAAAATCCTTTTAAAGAATAGCTCAATTAAAATCTAATACCTCTGTTTAGGATTTGATTTCATTACTATTCATAAGACCATGCAACACTATTTGAGTCATGAGTTCTCATGCAACTCGAATACTCGTTTCAAAAGAGTCATTACAAAAATAATTTTTATTCTTCTCTCTGCCCTATTGATTTTCAGTCACCATGGAGCTTTCTTTGTTGACTTTGCAAAGGTCTCTGTTGAAAGTTCATGCTATTGTTGTGATAATAATTGTTGATCAGGGTCCATTTGGAGCAGGTAAATTTAAATGCAAGATAGGTAGACGTGGGTAGTAGCAAAGATGCATGCAAATCACAGAATCACAGAATGACTTGGGTAGGAAGGCACTGTAAACATTATTTAGCGCCAACCCACTTGCCATGGGACACCTTCCACTATCCCTGGTTGCTCAAAGCCCCATCCAACCTGGCCTTGAACATCTCAGGGATGGGGCACCCACAACTTCTTTGGGCAACTTGTTCTAGTGCCTCATCATCCTCACAGTGAAATTTTTTTCATAATATCGAATGTAAATATCTCCTCTTCCCAACTAAAACCATTTCCCATGTCCTATCACTACCTGCCCATGTAAAAAAGTCACTCCTCTTCTTTTTGTAAGCCCCCTATAAGTAGTGGTAAGTCCCAGTGAGGTGTCCCTGGAGACTTCTTTCCCCAGAGCAACAGTAAATGGACTGGGAATGCAGTATAATCTACATGAATGTCACTCAGAAGGATGAAGCTGCACTCCAAAGATGAACTTTGGATGTGTCACTTAACCTGAATGTTTGTTTACCTATCTCTAATTGAGAATTAGTCTACCCTGTAGGGAATTATGGTTCTCAATCAATTAGTATTGCAAACTGTTCTAAGAGGGATAGACAAACAGTCTTGCACACATGAAGTGGAAAATAGCCTTTAACTGAGCCTTAAGCCTGTCTTCAGCATTATGGGATTTGAATTGGCTTGGACATTTGTACTTGTGAAACAATCTCTTTCTTGGATATAAATTTCTCTTTTCTTAATCGGTGAATATATTTCCTCTCTTCTCCCTTTCCTATTTCAAATCAGTAAACTTCAAAAAAACCAAGAAAATCAGTTAGCAAAACAAGGTCAAAGACTGAACTTTACTGGAAGTATCATGTATGTTTAAGCAAAAAAGGAAAAAAAAAAGAATAAAATAATCTGAAAATTTCAGGCCATGATCAGGGAGCAAAACAGAGAAGGAATATGCACTGATTTAGATAAATATCGACTTCACAAAAGTTATCATGCATTAACTGAGCCTAACCCTAACCCTATTCTGAATGTGAAAAGGCAAATTAACACCACAAAAGTCCTACAAATCAGAAGGTGATTCAGATAAAATAAGGGCAAAATGCAAGATGTCAAAAATCAAGCTCAGTCCACCCTGCATTCAGAATGTGAACATGATTAACAGAGTTTTGAAATATGCAGAAAAGAAAGAAGAAATGAAAAAATTATGTATGGTCTAAACCTGAAACAATTATCTTGTTTTTCACTGAAAAGGAGGATGTGAAACAAAGGGAGGTGAGCAGAGGTTGCACAATTGAGAAAAATATGTTAAGAAGAAAATTATAATCTGAATTACTACACCCAAGGTAAACTAAATCTCATGTTTGAATTGTAAAATAGATAAACACCATTGCAGAATTCTGGAATAAGTGGCGCACTGGATAAATGTTAAAATTTGTACCAATATTACTTATGCTGAGTATATAAAGACTTGATTTGAGAACTACATATACGATAAATATTTACAAAGGGCAGTAATTCAGGTTGGGACTAAGGTGCTAACCTACCCTCGGTCACATGGAAAACTAGCAAGTTTTGTGGGAAAGAATAACTAGAAA
The DNA here is from genome assembly GCA_013398955.1 of Callaeas wilsoni. NCBI lineage: Eukaryota > Metazoa > Chordata > Aves > Passeriformes > Callaeidae > Callaeas > Callaeas wilsoni. Next base: position 248,059 of record VWPU01007885.1, on the reverse strand, counting down.
AACTGAGATATGTAAAAAGGGGAAAAATGCAATGCAGAGGAACATGAGAGTCTGACATGACAACTTTTGCTTGTAAAACATAACTGATTTTCTCGACAAAGAAACTGAAAATATCTCTGATATTTTCATTGAAGCATAGGAAATTGGTGCCATATAATAAACTACTTTTTAAACAGGATTAGAGCAGTAGAAATTGAATAGTAGAATAGAAACAGATTAAAGGGGAAATTATAGAGGTTGTTCAGAAATAAAAGAGGCAACCTTTTTTGCCTTTTTTGTTTTTCTCAAATAAGTCTTGGTATTAAACTTAGCTGGTATCTGCTTTAATGACATTGCCATAAGAATGTGCAGTTTAACTGAGCATATAGCATCATTACAAGCAGTGTAGAAGTTGAGAAATTAACTACTGAGAGCATCCAAAGACCCAAAAGACTGAAAGGCTAAGACAATTAATAATATAAAAAATTATGACAAATTTAGTTGCTACTAACAAGATTTAGCACCATGAACAACATTTGTTGGGCGAAGATGATGTTTTTAGTTGATAGCCTGTTTGATGTGCATAATCAATCTGAAAACTTGTATCAGTCAAGGGATATTTAGTATGATATGCAAGAGTTCAAGCAGAGCACAGACAAGGCTTTTTCTTTGCCTGATTGTGTATGACTCATTATCAAGAAATAAGAACTCAGTAAAAGAAGTGTGAAGAAGAGTTTGAGGAATGATCAGAGCAGAAAAAGTAAAACTGAGAAGAACGCCTTGTTTAGCAAATCAGCCACCTAGGGCCTTAAGATTTTTGAATGTAAAGATGAGAGATGCTCATCAGTGACCCAAGCAGCCCAGACTCATCCCCTGTCCTTTAGTCCTTTGCACTGTCCATATGTAATAGTGATACGTGTAGGTCTTTCTGACATAACAGAAACCAGTTTTCAACTCTGCCTTAAGCTTTGGATTGGTTGAGTCACTTTCTTCTTACTAGTGAGAAGTTCCAGAAAAATCAGAAAATGTCTAGTCATCAGGCTGCCCAGCAGAACTCAGAATTAACAGGATGCTAGCACAGTTTGGCTATCTTTTTTGTAAACTTATTCTTCATGGCATGGGAGAGATCGTCTGTTCACTACATTGTTTAGGAACTCAGGTATCTGATGATCTCTGTCAGACTTTAAGTTGCATAGGGCATGATGGATAAAGTTGTACAAATTTGAGATTTACTTCTATATAAATTATAACACTGTTATTATTAAATGCAAAATTAACATGAAACACTAAATGCCTGTGAAAAACTTTTCTTAATTTTAAAGGCTGTAGCACTGAAATACTCTTCCTAGATGATCCTTTGAGCTTACTAGAATTAATGTTGTCATGATTTTCATCTGATTGATAGTTTGACACTACCCATTTCTGACATTTCACTGCTGTTATTCCATTTTGGGTTCAGTGGCACTTGCACAAAGTCAAGAGTTTAAAATTATTTCTGATGTCTCAGCAAAAGGAAGGGTCAATAAGCTGCTGGGAAGGAAATGTACAAGTCAAATATGCTGCAATATACATTGAAATCATCTGGAAACAAATGGAAAGAATACTCTAACATACACTTTTAGCTGATGACAACAGTTTCAGTAGTGGAAAAAATAACCTAATTTTTTGAAGTAAACAGCTGAAAACTTCTGCCTCCTAAAGAGCATTCAATGCATCTTGTGTGGGAAAAAATTGTCTATCCTAAGCAATCAACTTTTATGCCTCTACAGAAAAAAGTCCTTTTCCAATGATAACTAAGTAGTATCACTGCATGAAGGGAGGGTGCAACACTGAACTACTTGCTTGATTATTTCAGATGGGTCAGTGATTGGAGTTTCTTTTTTGAATCATGGGCACACCTGACAAACTGCAGCTTAGTAGCCACTGACGAAATAAGAGGGTTGTTACAACCTTGAAGAATCTTGGTCCTTAAGAATAATATTGCTGCCACCTTAGATGAAATAAGAGAGGAAATAAAAGAAAGACTGTGAGAAAGCAGGTGTTTTATTAAAGAGTTCTGTGTTTTCTGGATGTCCTCTCCTACCAACTATGAAATTCCATAGAACAATAATTCTTAACATATACATATGCATAACACTTGTGGAGTTTTAATAATGATATTTTTGCCTGTAGTAGTGACATAATACCATATCATATTTATGGATTTTAACTTCATATTCATATTCTTCATTAATTTTTATGCAGTCTTGGGTTAGTTAATCTAAACCTCTATTTACATATAACAGATCTACCATAATTTTATTTCATTCAAATCACAGAGGATTTTTTTCAATATGATGGGAGATTGCCTGTAATGAAAATGCTGGTAGTACGAAAGGTACCTGCAGAATAGCATTAAATAAAATCTAGAATGCTTTAAATCCTCCAATATTTAGTGCTCTAAATCATTAAAAGATAGAGCTGATGTGCCTGCTTCTGATAAAAATACCAAGCAGGATGAACTCCCCCATTTTTCAATTCAAATTTTATATTTGGATTTATTTTTGTTTTGTTTCTTCAAACAATGCTGAGGAAAAAAAAAATGTCTACTTGCAAAATCCTCAAAGCATTTTCCCCTTTATCTTTTTTTTAAAGCTACCATCTTAAAAATCATCACAGAGTTTGTGTGTATGTAAGTGTCTGCCTGTCTGTCCCTCCAATTCCTTTATGAAGTTTAATCCTGTTGATTGAGCTCCACAGGGAAAGTAAACATTTCAGACCTGTGAAGTTCCTCCAAATTTAATCAAATATAGCATCCAGGTAGAGCAGAGAAATCTCTCACATGCTGCCACTGGGAAAAATGCTTTAGGATGCTGTTATTCCTTCTCAGACAGTTGGCAATCCTCTCAAAATACAGTCGCCAGAAATGCCTGCAATGGTGAAAAATCTTCATTCAAAGCCTATACATTCTTAAACATAAAAATCAATAATATATGAGATGCAAAAGTATAGCAATTTTCCCTTAATTATCACATTCCTGGTTTTGCAAGTTTCCTTTTCTGCATTTTGTTATTCCAGTGTAACCTAATAAAGGGGGAATCCCAACATCTGTGCCAACTTTTCTGGTTTATATTTTTTACTGAAGAATTCAGGCGAAAGTCAATCTGTGTTTCAAGATGTTAAGTTACGCAAATGCTTTTGAGTTCCTCACTTCTTGCTACACGAGCCTCCTATTTCTATCATTCAGTGCCATCAGCAGGCTGTACTATGGGGACTGGTTATGTCAGCCTGAAGCCAGTCTGCAAAGATAAATCCACACCATGTCAATCAGTGCTGAGGCTGGAAAGCAGTTTGCTAGCCCTCAACAAAGCTGAGGCAGCTAGTTTCATTTTGGTTTAGTAAAAAACACCTATAAAGTAGACAAAGAACTTTTTTTTTTTTTTAAGAAACAGAGAAAACCAGCTATGAATAATTTCAGAACAAGATATCTTTTTGAACACAGTGCATGAAAGGTTAGTCTTTTAATAAATAAATAAATAAACAAAAGGATAGAAGGAACCGTCAAACACTTACCTCTATTTATCAGACTTGTCATGTGTAAATGGAAATAGAATCTACCTGGAGCTGGTGCTGCAGTCATTAGTATGAAAATAAGAGTCACTGAAACAGAGCAGTGGTTTAAACCTAGTTTGGTGTTGCCAGAAATCACTGTGTGAAGAAGCCTCCTGCCCAAGCTGTTGCTAAACATCCCCTCTCTGCTGTGACTCCAGGGAAAAAGCTACCTCCCAGTGAGGAACAGCCAGGAGTGGGAAGCAGGGACCCCTGAGTGGGTGTCTGTGGTCTCACGAGGTCTCCCTGCACAGGCATCGGGGTTTGCATGGAGCAGCACAGGCACACATCCAGCTGGATCACCCCATCTCCCATGAGAGTGGGATGCAAGTGGTGATTGCACTCTCCCAAAGAGAGGGATGGTGGGAACAGCATGGCCTGTGAGGTGTCTGGGTGTGTGAACTCTCTGCATAAGTGTGTAAATAAATGCGTGTGTGTGTGACTATACATTTCTGAATTGCTTATAAAAGGAAGTTTAGAAAATAGTCTCCATATATTAACATTTTGTAGGTGTGCAGTATAATGGCTTATGCGTTGATTTGCTGATATTGATCCTGAATGTATAGTTCACTGATTGCCAGTTAATTACATGCCATTAGTAATTCAATTAACTGCTTTGATTCTGATCTGATTTAGACAATATGAATTTCTCCCTACGACATAGGGAAGCTAGACTTGATTAGTTTAGCTTGGTGTGCAAAAATGTATATAAATGATCCTGACTGAAATACACATTCATTCTACTTTCTATTTGAATGGTAATGTACATTACCAGTCATAATTTCTTCCTAATTATATCATTACTTTGCTATGAAATATAAGTAAAACAATCCTTGAAGCCAGAAATAATTTTTAAAATATAATTAATTGACCTAGTACCTAAGGTTGAATCAAGTAATTATTTTATTGACTATAAATTCAATATGTGCTGTGATGACCCTTAGCTTTTCATGGCTAAGATCTCATAATCTTACACTCTAATGACGAATCAATGCCATTGTTTTTTAAATCTATTTCCTTCTTTTCAGAGAGGACGAACAATGAACGAATTTTTGGGACCTGCACTTTCCACTTAAAGTTTGTAAAAAAGAAAAGTATTTATAGGTGGTCAGTAACCCTTTCCAGCTCTGCAGAAAAGCCCTGCATAAGTTTTAATGTACTATTTGTATCATCAAGACTTACACACCACACTCATCCGACTGCATAATTTTATGCAGCCCCCTCTACAATCTCTGAATAGACAGATGTATCCAGAAGATCTGGAATGCTCTTTTTAAGGAGTTTCATGATCTGGACACTGAGTCCCGAGAGAGCAAGTAAAGTCTGTCTAGCCACTCTCATGGCTGTCTGTAAAAGTATCCAAATTTCAGAACACAGCAGCAAACTTTGAGGAACACTGCCTGTTACTGAGTCAACGGGCAATTTTGCACTGGACAGGGTAAAATGCCCAATTTCTTCTGCTAAAGGGAACAGAGGAAAAGAAGTAGCAAAAAGTTAACATATCTGTGTTATTGGTGAAAGTAAGCAAAATGATGGTACAGGATACAGCAAGTGGAATGATGTTAGGGTACCCATGGAAAAGATGCTGACATACTCAGAGGACTGAATCCTTGGAGCTGCATGTATGGAAAACATCTCCACCTTTGTTTTATCCCTGACAGGTACTTTCTTCATTTGTAGATCAGCTGCGGAGAAAATATGTCTTTTTGAAAGAGTTCTGGGTTTCAGGAATATACATTTTCCTCTCTGAAAAGTGGCACTGCCTCCAGGAGCTGGGTCAGAGACAAAAGTGGGAATGATCAATGGTTCCGGGGAAAAAGATACACTTAACAACATCTGGTAGGATAACAAATGAATTAGTGCTGTGAATGGAGTGATGCTCTTCATATGTTTATTGATCTAAACCAGCAGTTTTAAAGTTTGATAGTAAATGCAACAGTGGTTTAGCAAAATTCAATGACAAGGTACACTTGATTATTTTGTGATTAGAGAATAAGGTCAGACAAAATTGTCAGGGAGACACTTCCACTGAGTCATGAGGATCAGAAAGAACCCCCAGTTCTTTCAGGTCGAAACTCCTTCTCAAAAGGGGAGCTTGGGGCCATCTGGATCCATGGTACATGCTCTTAAATTTCAGGATTCCTGAGAGAGATTACCACACTCCAGCTGTGAAGCCCACCTGGATTTCCCCCTTCTCCCTTGCCCTATTTTTTCCATACGCTCAGTTATGCGGGATTTATGTCTTCTCTGTAGGAAGATTACGATGCGCATATGTCTGAATTATGAACTCCTGAAAACTGGCTACTCATGTTGAGTAAACTGGCTGCAAGCTTGTGGGTGAAATGAAGTTGTTTTTGATACTGATCATTTTTTTATCACAGAGAAGATTATTGATCTGCAGACAATTTCATGTTCAGAAAGCTGTACAAGCTGGGATCTATTTATTACATGTGCACTCTGGAATAGTTATAAGTTGAAAATATTGCATCTAGAGTTCTGTCTGAAGGACACTGAGAGCCTATAAATTGTTGTGCATGGCCTGCATAGGAACATTTCTTCTCCTACATATTTTGTTACCGTTGCCATTGAAAAGATAGAGACTGAAGCTTCTGGAAACACTTGATGGATTTAATCACAATCATAGTAATAGTGTGATATTAAAGTGATTACAGACTATCTTATTTACAGTGACTGAAGTTCATCCTCCAGCCTTGTCAAAAGTCTCTTCCTTCCCTGTGAAATCATTTATTCCCTGAACCTCAAATAAATCCGGTACATGCCAGGTACGAAGCAGAACCAACATGTAGACTCAGTGGGACTCACTAAGTTACTGATGTTGCTGGGAGTGCATGTGGAAGGTAAATACTGACAAATAGCTGTAGGAAAAACAGGTGCATATCAGCCTGAGTCTATTGTCTCACCCACAACAATGGTAAGAAATAGGCCACATCAGTGAGAGCTCCCAATAGCTTCTCACTTGCTCTCCCAGAGCCTGGCTATTTCAGATTGCTTAGGAATACTAAGCTGAGAATGTTGTCCATTGTGAAAAACTAGTATGACTGAAATAGAAGCAGCATCATATCTTTGCCTGAAAGTGTAGAAAATTCCCACTGGGCAGTGTCAGAAATGGCCAATATCAATAATTCCTCAAGCAATATTCAACAAGTCTTCAAGCAATATCTTAAACCAAAAAAATAAAAATTATCACTTTTTCAGCTCCTCCGATCCACAAACAACCCTAAAATCCAGAATGGAAAAATTGACTAGTGAGATACCAATATACAGAACAATAATTCTTTTAGTATAATGATTACTGTTTGAGAAATAGAATTTCAAATCCTCAAACATATTTTTAATGAATAATTTCTGTCCCATTCTTGAAATTAAATGTGCAATTATTTTTAGTGTGTTAAAATGTATGAGACACTTCAATTCCTTGCTTATATTAAATAAATATCAGTTTATTATGCATACCTAGACTAGCCATGATAATATATTTTACTTTATTTGTAGGTATTTTTCTTCTTTACACTTCATTTTGTTATTTTTTTTTTTCTTTTTCATTTTGATTCCCCCAGCACAATAGGAAGAGGGAAGTTGTACATGATGATTACCACATGCAGGAATCAGCAGAGGGTGTGGAACTGATCGCAGTGCATTTCATTAGAGGGTCCTCTTATCCATTGCTTTACTTTATATTTCAGGCTGAAGTTAAGCAGCCTGGGTGCCTGTTTCTGCCAGTATATTTGGAACACAAACCAGAATTGCTCTTTACCTCTGAAGCACGAGTTAAGAGGAGGCAAAACCCCCAAATATATTTTATAACATTGCAAGACGTTTGATGATTGCATCCAGATGTTGTGTCAGAGATACCTCTACAATCCCCATGAAACCCTCTGGCACAACGTGGCACGGCAGCAGAGTCTGTCTGGTCTAGAGGATGAAGAAAACACACTGGCATTATCTATAAATGGGAAAAGTTGAATCCAGGGAAACAAGTTATGTATAACCATCACAAGTATAAAAATCCTGATAAGATTCCCTTGTATAAGTAGTATAAATAGCTTAAATAAGGCATTGTCATTAAGTCCATGACTAATCTGACACATAACGAAAAACTCCACGCATACAGCAAATCGGATATATCTTCACAGATGGATAAGATAATATATGCACAATAGAATTTGCAGTCTGTGGATTCAGTAATTTTCTTAATTAACTCTTCTAACAGAGTACCCTTGCATTTAGGCAGCTTAGAGAAATGTTTGTGTGGACAAGCCAGAAGCTGATTTTTTTCTGGTCATGAAGTGCTCATAAGCAGGAGCCACGTGGAGTTACCTCTGTTGGAAACCTAGTTTGCAGCCCTAGGCATAAGATAATTCTTTCTCTTACTATTTTAAAGGGGAAAAAATAATTTAAAGCTGTTCAGAATGCCTGAAAGAGTAGGATGTGTTAATATTAACAAGATTCTTCTATTTTGCAGTGGAAATGAAGCTAGACACCATTGATAACCACTTCGTAGAAATCACTGAGGCACTCTAAATTGGGAGGTCGTTTAAGGCTTTTCTATTAAGGAAATAATGCTGTAAGTGATTGTTTTAGTTTTAAATCAAGACATAATCTTCTGACTGTTACATATGTGAAAGGAAAAGAAACTGATTTTTTTTTGCAAGAATTAACAAAAGCATTAAAACAGAGAGCTTATGCTTTTTAAATAAATTAAGAAAACAAAATTTGAAAAGATTGAAGGTCTGCTAGATTGGATATAGTATTTGTCTTTAAATTGGATATAGCATTTATCTTTTCTCTCCCTCTCCTATTTTGTTACTGAAAGCAGGTAAATGGATGTGATACTTCTTCACATAAGCCAACAATTTCAGACTTCAAAGTTTAAAGTTGGAGATGTAAATCTGCATTTAAGCACCTGAACAGAATCTTCAGATACTCAAATAACCCAGTTAGCACCCTTGAAAAAGCAGTCTGCTCCTATTAGGTGGCTAAAAGCAGATTTAGAAACTTACATTTAACAAGGAAAAATGTAGCAAATGTTCTAGCAAGGGCGACAAGAAAACAAGAATCCTCTGTAAGTGCAATATGTTACCAGGGAAGAAGGAGATCAAGCAAAGACTTGATCTGGTGCTTAACAAGGAGAGATAGCTATTGACAGGCGATAAAAAGAAGAGTCAAAGCATTTACTGCATTTTCTGCTTCAGCCTTCAGTGGCAATAACAGTGTTCATCAGGCAGCTCATTACGTCACTGTGAACTACAAGGGGTAAAATCTTGGGCCAGAAGAGCAGTGACATGAGCCAATTAGAGAGCAGGTAGATAAGTTTGAACTGTCTGAGCTTGATGAAATTCACTTTATGGTACTGACTTGAACAGTCTCAGGGTCAGCAACTTTGTGAACTCATAAGGACTAGTGTGGCTTCAGAAGCCCGGAAAAGGAAAATGTATTGTCTATTTTTAATGGGTGCAAGGAGTAACCTAGCAGCTGACCTTCAGTTCCTGTGAAAATACTGGAATAAATAATTGAACTGCATGTATACAGCTAGTACATGTTTATAAGGAGATGAAGAACAGCTGAGAATAAATCATGTCATAGTTATTCAGCTTCCTTCTGTGAGAAGTTAAGAGCTTTCCTGAAAGAAAAAGGGAGAAAGAACAGAGATCATGTGGCTAAAATTCAGCAGGTCTCTCTTAAACAAGCTAAAGAAATATGGCACGGCTGGAAGGGAAGGATATCATACTGGGGAAGTAGCTATTAAGGTTCACTGCCAAGTTGGAAGGATGCTGTAAGTGGAATTTCACAAGGTCTGTCTTCAGTCTGCCACCACTCGATACTTCCCCTAATTATTTCAAAAGCATGAAGTATATACTTATTTAATTACTAATCAGCACCAAGCCAGGAGGGGCTGCACTAAGATTTAAGGGAAGGACTAGAATACAAAATGATCTTTAAAAATCAGAAGAAAAAAAAAGATGAAGAAAACCAAAAAATTCAATACAGTTCTAATGGGAGGGAAACAAAATGTTTCTACCAAGGAGTAGCAGGAACAGGACTGCAGAACAAGGGAAGCCAAGTTGGGCACTGAGGGTGACCATATCAGACATAGGTTGGTGGCCTGGCAGACCTGGGCGCAGTCCTGCAATACTCAGGCAGGGTCAGGTGTGTGCAGTCACACTCCCCAGTGAAAGTTTGGTGAGCATCATACAAGCACAAAATGTCTGAGGTCAGCTTGAGGGAAATCAAGTGAACAGGTCAGGACGGGCAGGGGACAGGACAGGAGACACACCCACCCTCACTGTGCCCTGCAAGCACTCGGCTCAACATTTACTTAGTGCTCCTGGACCAAGGGTTGGAGACTTGATGAGGTTGCTCAGAGAAATTCAGACCTACTAATGCACTTGGGGCCTGGTCAGAAAACTTGACTTATTGAAGGCACTCAGATTGCTCTCTATAGGAAAAAAGAATCCTCAAAGGCGGGATGATAACTTGTCTTCAACAAGTGAGTAAAAGAAAAGAGACAAATGAGTTTTCTCTACAAGCATTGTTCAATTAGAAGCAGTGGACTTACACTGAAGTAGAAGAAAATTAATTTAAACATACGGGAAACATTTTCTACTGATCAAATTAAGCATTGCTGAAAGGGATTTTGCAGAGACTAAAATCTCCCTCATCCATCAGAGTTTTCTAAGTATGGTTGATCATGGCTTGAGACAAGAAAAGGGACTGAGTGACCTTTAAGTCCCTTCTAATCCTATTTTCTCTGATTCAGTAACAATGTTGATGAGCATACTCCATGGAATATGTATCTACAAGTAATCAGTGAAATAATTTGTAGAATAAGGTACTAATGTAACACTTTAACTCTTTAGTCCTAACTGATTTGAGTAAACAGAAATAGAATTTACATTTTATACTACAATTAGAAATCATCTAGAAGAGCTGCTATTCATTAAATTATAAGATGTAATTATTGATACTGAAATATCTACTTCTAAGTGACACGTTTTGAAAATAAGCATTAATGCTTTTCCAGTGTTTTCTGTAAAAGCTTTCAAGATGGCAAGTAGCTTTAGTAAGAGCAGAAGACATCTTGTTTTGTCATGTGTAGCTAAATACTGTACAGATTAAGGACATGGATTTAAAGACAACACGGAGCTGGATTCAAACAAAAGTAATGTTAATCACTTGTGGATCATTTTAAAATGATTTGCTCTGTCTAGTCAGCTTTGTCTATTTGACTGAATTAAATACTGTTGAAATTTCTACTCTCAATTTTAAACTTTGCATTTTTCTTTAACTTGTTTTTACAGTAACTTAATTGAAGAGCAGGTAGTGATACCCAAAACTTGATACAGACACCAGGGTGGTAGTTGCCTTATAAAATATGAAGCAGGGTACAAAGTGTACAGAGTTGATATACAACAATGTCGGAGACTGGAAGACCCCGAGCAACCAAACTGCAGTTGCTTACTTATTTATTTATTTATTATTTAATTCAGTTGCTTGTTGTAGTCAACAGAGACTTACCCATGGAAGATTATACTACAGTTAGCCATGATATGTAGCCGAGAGCCTGTTTAACACATGCCCATCTTCCATGAAACAAAACTGTTAACACAATTGTCAATAACTTTGTACATCAGAAAGTCCATATATATAACCAAAGTTAAGGTGGAAGTACTCCGTCGGACTGTCCATGAGTGGATTCTGGGACAGTAGGAATAATTCTGCCAACTCCACTAAATACTGCAGAATCACAGAATTTCAGAATACCCTGAGTTGGAAGGGACCCACAAGGCTCATCGAGCCCAGCTCCTGGCCCTGCACAGGACAGTCCCAAGAGTCACACCTTTTGTCCAACAGTACTGACCAAAAGCTTCTGGAACTCTGTCAGGCTGGTGGTGTGACCAGTGCCCTGGGGACCCTGTTCCAGTGCCCCACCACCCTTTGGGTGAAGAACCTTTTCCTAATATTGTGCCAGTTTGGACACATCACGCCCATGAATATGGCAAGCCTGATCCGTAGCTGGGCTCTGTAAAAGTTATAAGCCAAGCACAAACTCGCCCTGGTCCATGGACAGAGAAACAGGCCTAGGGGCCAGAGAGACATTATCACATCAAACCACATCGTGACTACTGATTACTGCACCCCAACACAAAATACTTAAAACCACAATGTAATTATTACTGTTTTTTTCACTTTCTTGAGCCCAAATGTTGGGCACCAATTTAAATGTGCTGATTTGGGCACAAATCCAGGAGGAACCAACCCAAAAAGGGTGTGTCTCTCTCTCTCCTGCCTGCCAGGCAAGCAGGCCCCGGCAGCCCCTCCCCCATGGGTTCAGGAAAATAATTTCTTGAATGAAAGTGAAAAAACCCTATTTAATTAACAAGCAGAGTCTCCCTCAGGCACAGGGCAGAAAAGGATATTGAAACCCCTTCCCCTGCCCCCTAAAGGAGGCTGGTGGATTTTATATAGTGCTTTCCTTTTGTCTGTAAAACCTGCAGTCCTGAGCTGGGCCGGGCCAGGACAGGAAGGGTCCACCAATCCCCCTTGGAGAGTCCTGCTGAGCAGGTCCCTGAGATGATAGTTGGTCTCGGACAAAGAAGCAAGCTGAAAACAATCCAAAAAGGAACAGAAGCCACTGAGGCAGATCACAATCCTTTTTCAGCTGAAAGCTGAAGAAAAACTTTCTTCTCTCCTAACTCCTAACTGTCAGCTCAGAGAGAAAAAGAATGTAAACATTCTAACTGCAAGGTCAAGCAAGACCCTTTGAAGAGCTCCCCCAGCTTCTCTCTCTCTCTCTTTGCAATTTAAAGGTACAACAGAGATCAAGCAGGCGATGGGGAATACAGTATTGTCATAGAATCACATCAAGACAAATATCTAACCTTAACCTTCCCTGACACAACTTCAGGCCATTCCCTTGGGTCCTGTGACTGGTCACCAGAGTGAAGAGGTCAGTGCCTGCCCCTGAACTTCCCCTCACGAGGAAGCTGTAACTGCAATGAGGTCTCCTCCAGGCTGAACAGAACAAGTGACCCCAGCCACTCCTTATACAGCTTCCTCTCAAGGCCCTTCACCATCTCTGTTGCCCTCCTTTGGATGCTCTCCAATGGCTTAATTTATTTTTTATATTGCGGTACCCAAACCTGCCCCCAGCACTCGAGGTGAGGCTGCCCCAGTGCAGAGCAGAGTGGGACAATCCCCTCCTTTGCCCGGCTGGCGATGCTGTGCCTGATGTCCCCAGGACAGGGTTGGCCCTCCTGGCTGCCAGGGCACTGCTGGCTCATGCTCAACTTGCCATAGACCTACTTAGGCCTTGACTTGGTTACCTGAAGGCAGGTATTTGGCACCATGGAAGATTTTCTGGGCTGTCTCTGCTGGTCTTCACGCCAGTGCAGGTGACTGTAGTCCTCCTGTAATTCCTGTGCCATATCTATAAGCTTTATGTAGATCTGAGCCCCACACGGCAGAAGATATACCAAATGGCTCTTAGAGGCATGTGTTTTGGCAGGTGCTATAGCAGCTCAGACTTAAATAACCAGCTGTCATTTGGTTACCAACACCTTGATGACTTAATCTGAAGGCGGACTCTTTTGCTAGTAGATTTATTCCGTTGTTTAACTATAAAATCACAGTGCTTTTTGTAACCTTGGTATGGTATCAGACATGTGCACTGGTTAGTGGCAAGATTGTACTCACCTGGACTGGCAAATGGAATGGGGCTTTACACAGAGAACAATAAAGTTAGAGAAGTTATATTTATCTATAGAAATTGTTAGGCGATATATGGAGAATTCCAGATTGGGAATATACCACAGTAACCCCAACTTTATTTTATAAAATCCCACCTATCAGATAATCCCAGATGAAATAGCCAGGCTCACAACCCTGTTTTTCTTTCCCGTTTTTATTACTAGTCAAAATATATTCCTTTTTGGTTTTTTTCCCTATCTGTTCTCTCTAAAGGAACCACGGAAGAAACATAATATATTATAAGGAACAGCAGAGTCTAGAGAAGGAATACTTGAAGCCTTGCTTTTTCCTTCCTCAGCATCTGCTTGCAGGTGATATATAATATACGTATTACACACGATATGATAACATTGCAGCAGGAGATGCGGTCATAGCCCATCTAGGTCCATATCTATACATCTACACTTTTAAACACTGATAGCAGTGTGCTTGTGGAGCAGGTTTCATAAGCTGCCTTGCATCACTGCTGGTTTACAGCAGGATTAGTTAGGCTGGAAGGGACTTCACTCATTCAGACTAAGTATCTACTTTCATTTTCCTTTATTGGGATATTATATGCTAATTATCACTCCCTCAGTTATGTACAGAATGTGTTTCATCTTCCCTAAATTTAGGTCTCTGTAGATACTTACGTGTGTATTAATCACCACTGTCTCCCTCTGCGATAATGGAAAGAAAACAGCTTCATTTGGGCAAGTTTCATGTGCCGTTTTACGTGTCTGCCTTGAGATGAGACAGATCATTTGCAGAGGTCCCTACTCATGTCCCTTATTAAGAAAAGCCAGAGAACAAACTCAGAAGCGGACTCTTACTTTTAGTAATGAATCTTCCACCATAACTGCCTCTTACCTACTGGCTGCAAAGAGGAAAGCAGTTTAAAATGCAAAGAAAAGTGACTAAAGGTCAACTTTAGTCCATTTTCCGTGGAACTGGATGGAAGGTATTTATAAAATCAAGTATCATATCTCATTTTAGGACTGGAGAGTAACTTGCTGCAGTTCTCAATCTATATTATTAGCCTATATTATACATGTGAACATGACTAAATGGTTTGTGTGCCACCCCTATTCACTGCTCTCTGCAGGGAAAAAAAAAAGGTATTTTAAGGCTTAGATGACTCATGTCTAGCATGGTCAAAGCCAACTCATTTCTGTACCTACTGACACATATATAAACTCAGGTATAGAGCTGCTACATGCATGGCAAGCCTGAAGCTTTTCATGTGGAAACTGCCTATGTCCTGATCCAGAAGACATATATAATACATTCACAGGAGTGTTATTCAGCCCTAGTCTAAATAGAGGTTCAAAATTACGTCTCTCACCCTGTACCTGGATATTCTTATGATACCACAGTGTTGAAAGCACTCTGACACACTGGAGGCTCCTATTGTTCTGAGCATCCCTATGAATTACCATGGAAGGATCTGTATCGACCTGGACCCTTTGTATTTTCTGTCTGTTTTGAAATAGTTTAGAACTATAGGAGGCTATACTGTATTTCAGTCTTCCTAAAGAGCTACAAAATTATCACATAGATTGTAAAAGATTTGGTGAGTCAAAAATAATTTTAGAAATTTTTCTTTGGCATTTATCTAAGATTTTTACTAACATACCATAGCCTGTGCTAGCCCTTATAATAAAGCTGAGTTTTTCTTCAAAATTAAAGGGGGAAAGAATGAAATTCACTGTGCACGAATGTGACATTTTTATTTCTATTCAGTGTTTCTTTACAAATTAGAGCTCAGGAGGTGCTGTTCCAGTGCTCTCTCATTTATAACTTATTTTGTGACTCACAGAAACCTTGTATAAACAATCATTGTGAAAAATAAATTCATTCTCTCCTCATCTCTGTTACTCCTGAAATGCCATTACTATAGTTCACAAATATGGGCATGGTCTCAGTGCTATTCATTAAAACATTTGTTAACAAGAAACAAGATAGACGTTAAAACAGAACTGTAGTTTAGATAAAATATCTCTTTGTATGCTGTCAGCAAAGATTGAAATGGATTCCATTCTGCTTGTCGTAGGAGGCTACTAATAGTACAAGAACTCCCTGGAGAAACCCACTGAAGCAAGGCCATGACCCATCTCTGTAGGAGGTGATCCACCATCATCCTTCCTTTGTGGCTTTTCTGCAAGATGAACAGCTTTAGATTACACAGCAGCTCTGCAGGTAGAGCAGAATCCACTTTGGTTTTGGACTGCCTTAGCCACAGCAGGAAGCCAATCCTTCCCCTTCCTACTCTATTAAGTAGATAATTTAAAGTGGCATCCTACAGCATTTCAAGTTAATTGAAAGTGTTAAATTGAAAATGATTGACAGGACCAATTTTTGGTTTTATATAATTTGCACAGGCTTGTGGGAAATGTTCTAATCATTTACCTTTCCACTCCACATTTAGGAATACATTTTGCTTATATGTTGCAAATGTTTTTTCATGCTGAAAAGATTTTATGCTTTACTAGGTTTTGTGCAGGAAGAAAAGTATCTATGGTGTGTGCTGAACTCCTTCAGTTATTTTGGAAATAATGATGAAACTGCAAGATTGCTGAAATTATTAAATCACCGTAATTCCCAGGCAGGATGTCTAGAGCCATCAGCTCTTGAGGCCCTATAATAAACTCTGCAAAGCATCTGAAAATCTGACCCTGATATTTTGCAGCTAAAATACTTCAAACTGATAAAAAGCACAGAGGTAAATATGCCACACTGCCAAACTATGCCAGTGACATTGCACAGCTACATTTTCAGTGGTGCAGTCAGAGCATCATCTCTTGCTCAAGAGTTAAGACGACATTGAAATGTAATAATAACTAAAGAAATATTTTCAGTTTCATCAGGACTTCTGTAGGTTTAATCATTTAATTTAGAGGCTTAACAGAGAATGATCACAATTAAGAAGATCTTTCATTTGGTAATGTAACTTTGGTCTGAGAGATTTTTCCTTCACACAGAATGGGAAATAGCTGTGGAACCAGAACAGATACCAGTGGGAAGATCATTTTTGAATACTGCCAGAGAATGGATTTAAGTGCCAGTCTTTGAGCTACCAAATGTGATGAAATGAATCTGAAAGTATTACAGATGACTGGATTGTAGCCTAGGCTAGACAGTTATTTGAAGAGGCAAGCTGGAGTAATTAAATCATCTCAGTGGTACAACTTTAGTCTCCAAGTAGGGTGACGAGAAAAAGGAAGATGCAAAGAATTTGTTCTTTTTCTTAAAAAATAAAACTAATAAAAACCCCGACAAAAACCCTGTTGCATTATGTCAGGATGCATAGATTCTCTAGAGCATAGGAAAGACATGTTACACAGTGATGGATGAGGACGAATATGCTACAAGAGTGTCCGTTGAACAGAATGCAAGTTTTCCTCCTATTTCTTGTTTTTGCAGAAAAAAAAACCCCAAGATGATATTTCCTTTACAGATTTTTGTATGAGGGTATCCTTAGCTGCCTGTGGAGACTGGAATAATTATTAACAATAATTATTTAATTAGCTCTGGATATTCAGAAACAGAAATGGTAATGATACACCCTGCATTTCTACCCATGGGCAAGGTGTATAAGATTCTGTAAAAAGAAAAGGAATACAGACTTCCCTGATTATTTAAAGTATATCAGAAGCTTTGGAGTCACCACGTTACTGATTGAGATTCATCTCTAATTTTATAAAACTTCCTCAGTGCATTTTTGACACAATTGTAATATTTTAAGGCAATTTTATACTGAAATCTTTCTAATCAAAATCTCTGGTGAGAATCTCGAATGGAAAAAGAAATCTCAGCCAGTATATTTTTAAAGCATACAGCCATTCAGAATCTGATTACCTTTTCACATTTTCATACAAAATGGATTAATGTGTCCCTGTCTTTATTACATTTTCAACACTTGTCATTCGTGATTAAGCCAACACTATGAAGATGTATTACACAGCAGCATAAATGGCCACATTAAATAGGGTATATATGTTACTGAGAGGTTAGAGGCAGGTTGATTTGTGATACTTTTACATTAGATGCAATGTACCTAAAAACGTTTCATATAACTTGAGAGTAAACAATCTGGGGAGAAAAATAAATAAATAGATGGAAGCATACGTGGAGGAGAAAGAGCTGGAGAAAAGTGTTAATTAAATCAACTGCAGAGATGTTTGGGGATATGATAGAGTGCTATGAAGAAAGCCAGATCCAATTTCTTACAGATAACTGCTCAAATCAGAAATTGCCACACAATTGGAAGCACTTACTCCAGAGGTTCAGTGCTGGGAGACAGAGTTTATTATGGGGCAGGACTGATGTGTACTGAGGATTCTGGACAAATCTTACTTTGGACCTGTCTTAAATTATCCCTAATTCTCTTGTGAAAATATTTCCCCCATTAATCACAGCATTATCTCTCTATTCAATTTATCTCACTTCTACTTATCCTGTTACACAACACGTGGACTTTGAGTATGTAAGGGGCTTATACGAAAAATGGAAGGAGACTTTTAACAAAGACCTGTAGTGACAGGAGAAAGAGCAAGGGTTTTACATTGAAGGACAGTAGATTCAGATTGGATAAGAGGGAGAATTATTTTACTGTGAGGGTGGTGAGACACTGGAGAAAGTTTTCCAGAGAGGCTTCTACATCCCTGGAAGTGTTCAAGATCAGGTTGGATGAGGCTTTGAGCAAGCTAGTCTAGTGGAGGGTGTTCCTGTCCATGGTGGAAGGGATGGACCACATGATCTTTAAAGGTCCCTTTCAACCTAAACCACTCAGTGATTTTCTGTTGTATCACCTCCATAGAGTACCTGACTCCATTCCTATTATGTCAGCCCCACTCCAGGTTCATATTTGTTTTACTGGACATTTGATTTATTGCTATTTTGAGACATTTAATTGTGTTTCCAAAATAGAGTTACACTCAAATATGTTTTGAAGCTTGTCATTGGGAATCTGAAATGGGTAACACAGCAACACTATCTTTTTGGTTTTATTTTCTTTGTTCACTCTATTTTTTAAAAATAGTGAATTAATCAATCCAAATTTGTGCACTTGGTCTCTAAAAAACTTTAAAAATCAATGAGGAATAAACATTTTTGGTTTGTTTTCTAACCTGTGACTTATTCTTCTCATACAACCCTATAAAAATCTGTATAAAATCCAACCTATTACTTGATAGGCTTTAGACTTCTATCAAGAAAGTTGTAAAGTAAAGCAACTTAATCCCATTAAAGTCTGTCCTGCCATCTGATTCTGGAGGCAAGGTTTCTAGTTGAATATTAACTGTATAATACAGCTGTCAGCAAAAGAGTGCAGCTGCCATCTTAAAAGCCAGTGTGAGACAGATCCATGAGACCATCATTATAAAATAACCTCTAGCATGACATCACCTCTAGCAAAATTTCAGCTTGGAATGACCCTTAAAACATCTTTTTGCTGTATGTCATGTAATCTGTTGCAACAAGCACAGGAAGTATGGTAGTGTGGTTTCTACCGTGGGAGTGACTCGCTGCCCAAGAACTGACCCTACGTGTGAGATACTGAGATGAAGACTGCAGCAGAGAGGCCAGGCCAGCCCGAAGCAGCAGGTTCCGATCTGCTTGGTCACAGATTTTTGGGGTATCTAGTGGTTCAGTTTACAGTGCCTGTTCACGGGAAAGGCAAGTGAAGTTCCATGGACAGTTCACCTTCCGTTTCCAGTGTGGCCCCGTCTGAGCAGCCCTCTCCTTCACCAGCCAGCTTAGTCCTCAGTCTCTGTGCATATACATATCTGGGCCAGCTAAGTTTCATCTTGTACCTCTCTAATTTATCTCACTGGTACTGAATCATCATCCCTCCTGTGATTCTCAGCCCTATCCCTGTTCATCATTCATCATCCTCATGCTTATTGTCTGTCTCTGTGCTGCTGCCGATAGCATCGGCTGCTGCCACGCTCTGTGCCATGCACTGCAGAGATTATTCACATCTGAGCTGCTTGCTCTGTGTACAGGCAATCTCTCCACGTAAATGAGAATACCTTTACAGTCTTTCTGATAAACACTGACCCCCCTTTGTATGCCTCTTATCCATTTTTCTCTGAAGTCATTCTCACTGCTTGCCAGTAACAGTGATCATTCTGAAGCCTTTAGTGAGAGACTTATTTATCTGCTTTGGGATGATTTGGGGTCATTTTTTTTCCTCCTGGATACATTTCATCTCTGAGGCTGTTTCCAAGGGCAGTTCCATGGTTAGGGAGAATTTGGGAGAGAGTACATTTACACTTTGGGGTTTTTCTCCTGAAGAAGGGAATGCAGAGTTAGCTGTCTATGGGGAATTATGAGAACAAGATTCTAAATCTCACTGCTTTAAATTATTCCAAAAGCCATGGCCTGGAAGGTGTAATTGGCAGGGAAGTGCAGAATTTTTCAGTGCAGCTCAATAATTATCTAGTCAGAACTCCTGAATGAACTCTTCCCAGTAATTTTTTTCAGCCCTAGACAGCTCTGCAGCTATTTTATTTCAGCTTAACCATTGTGAAGTAGTCATGATTTTGTGTAGCATTTTTAGTTTCCCAGATGAATAATGCATTTTATTTTGCCCACTAACGTTACTGGGGCTCAGGTATTTCTATCTTTTTAATATTATTTTTATTATTTTGAAGAAAAAATTGTGATAGAGTGCTAAATCTGTTTTGTACAGTACAAAATATGGCAGCCTGAAGTACCCCTCTCCCTCATTTTTTTATTCATATGATACATGAAAAATGGCATAAATGTATTTCATTGTGTCACCTAGAATCTGTGTAGCCAACAATAATGAATATGCTTTACTCTTCAACTTGGTAGTGTTTCATTTTTTCCTGACAAGATTATTTGACAAGCAGATCCTGCATTGGCAATGTTGTTTATTTTCACAGGCATGTAAATTATCTTGACAGTCTCATAAACATAAATTGGCAAGCATGCTGTCCCACAGCAATGCTTGTTAAAATACACTAATGGAATATAATAAATAAATTATTCTAGTGTATTTATAATATGCTAGCATACTGTTAAGTCTTATGAAAGTTATACAGCACAGGATTATATGCTCTATATTTCTTACAGTTTACCATAACTTGTTGGTCAGATATTTAATGCAATTAACTCTGCAAATGCATAGATCCATGCTCAGGGTTGTATTTAACTTCAAAATAATGCAAATAATAATTTACCCAAACTGAAAGTGTTAGATAGTTTTTTACCACTCTGCACACATTGGTTTCATGGAATCATACAATTTGGGTTGGAAGGACACCAAATTTCACTTGGAATGCCTGTGCGGGAAGTAGGTGGAGGGAAATGCACATGCATCCAATTAACAAACTGATTGTTTGGTAGCTGGTAGTTGGGCTGGATACCAAAATACTCAAAGATGTTTGGAGTGCACCTGGGAAATAGGTTTAGCTCTGGAAGTCCACAAAGAATGGATGCTAATTATTCACTGATGGTCCAGGTGAACGTCACACTGTAATTGATCCAGCTGTTTTTGCTGGTTGTTCAAAGTTCTCCATAGAATCCATCAGACATTTGAAGTTGCCCTTGATACCAAAGAAAGCTTCAGACAGGTCTTGGATGTCTTTGGAGCCAAAGCAAGCTAAGATACAAACATGAGTGGCAAGTATCACCTTGCACTGTAAGTCCATGACCACATCATAGGTGTCAGCTCAGGGTGGCCTATAATCCTCAGAGATTTGTTCTTATAAATTCCAGGCCTGTCTAGGGTCCCTTTAGTGCCACTGGAGGAAAGAAGAGCTTTTGAGGAACAAATAATTTCACCCAATTTATATGGGGATAAATCATGGTCTCAAGGAGATTATATCTCTGTTAAGGAAGCCTAGATCAGTTGCTTAGATTTCAATAACAAATTTTTAGTGAGCTAAAGTCGGGGAGAATTAGTTCTACCTAGAGAGTTTGAAAATTGAAGAGATATTCCCCTCAATGTTTTCCCTCATTATATAATCACCATTTTATGAATCAACTGTAAATAACAAGCAGCATCTAATCTTCTCCCTGGAGTAATTAAAATTATGATAAGGGAAACAACTCCAGAGCACTTGGCTACCTCCTATCTCCTTGACATGTGTCAAGTTGGTGTCACTGCCAGTATCTTGTAGAGACTGAATTGCCTGCTTTGTCAGGCTGGATAAGAATTTGTCTGCATTTTTCTCTGGGATCCCAAATTGTTCAGTACTGATATGAGCAGAAGTTCAAAAAGGTCATTAAATACCTCCAAATTCTCAAGCCACTTTAGCACCAGTCTGAATGCTGAGTGTTGTCTGGAGCTGTCTAATTAATATCAGCTTCCAAACACTCCTGAGAGCCACTCCAGTGGTCAGCAACAAGCCAGCCGAAAGGCACACTCCAGAAATGACCTTTAGTGTCGACTTGCTCATTTTCAAGGCAGGCCAGGGGACTGCCTGGCAAAATTTAAACTCCAAAAAATTTGTTTCTAAATGCACAATACAGAATGCAAGAATTTTACTTACTTGTGTGGTTTTGTATAGGGCCTGCCTGGCAAAATTTAAACTCAAAAAATTTGTTTCTAAATGCACAATACAGAATGCAAGAATTTTACTTACCTGTATGGTTTTGTATAGGGCCAGTTTCAATGAAAAGTTCTCCTAAATAAAAATGACTGCACAATATGGCTCATAATTTCATTATTTTCTTACCCCTTCCCTTACTGAAATAAATATTTATTGAGCTCAACAGGGGGAATAAAAAATCCCTGGCATTCTCTGTGTGCCACTTTATGTATGAGCTTTCCTATGTCTCATTTCTCCATGACAACCTCATTTGACAGGCAGTCCCTGCTTTGGCAATGTTGTATCATATTTTCTTAGGCATGTAAATTCTGTTGACAGTCTCATAAACATAAATTGGCAGGCATAGTGTCCCAAAGCAATGCTTATTAAAATACGCTAATGGAATAGGATAAATACATTATTTTCAAATGCAAGCAGAAAATACACACAGGTTCATATGATATTTCTGCTACTGATTGATGGGAGTTACAATCAGGGACAATTACAAAATTTCCGAGTTTGTGATTCAGCTCCTGTAGTAAGCACTGCTGGTCTGCCAGTACAGCCTTTTCCTCCCAGTCCCAGCACTAATGCTGAGACACAGCCAGCCTTGTGCATGATGTTTCTAATCTGTGGTGGATGCTGTTTTCCCTCAGCATCTCTCTAATGCTTTTCCTAGGACTCTAAACCCGCAGATCCTGGTACCTCCGAGCCACACAGCAGCTGAGTGTCACCTCCCTCAGCACTGCCTCATCCGCTTCTGTGTCGCTGCAATAGAAATTAAGTTGTAAGCACACCCTGGGAGTAAGTTACTGCAGTCTAGGAGCAGGAGGGAAAAAAGAAAGGAAATTTCCAATTTTCCTGAGATATAATTCCCCTTTGGTAGTATTTTTGGGACGGCAAAACCAGACTACAGAAATTGTTCCTATAACAATAATTTTCAGGCCAAAATAATGAAATTTCTATCAATTGTGCAATTCCACAATAATTTTTTTTAATTTGAAAGGTGTTCTTAAAGCTTTTGTTTAGTGTATATATATATTTATTTATTTAGCATTGTAATAAAATAAGTATAATTACTTTTAATAGTGAATATTTTTATTCAGCTTCAAGTAAATGTTGCCCAAAGACGTTGTGGACTCCCCATCTCTGGAAGTGTTCAAGATCAGGTTAGATGGGGCACTGAAAATCTCTTTGCCAGTTAGAATCACGGCAAACCAGCTTAAAAGTTAGTTCTATTTAAAATTTTACAAAATTGAATGCCATTTTTCTAAAATTAGAAAAACAAAAACTAGTATACTCCTGTGACCTTTTATTTGCCATATATTATCCAATCTTAGACAGTCAACAAAATTTTTATTTTTATAATACAGCAGAAAATTTTACAGTAGTGCATTTTTATTCACTTTGACTACCCATATTTTAAATGTAGATTGTTTAATTTAATTTCAGTTGCAATAAAGGTTTCCAAGTCTTTCCAAAGAAAGATTTTAGTGCAAACAAAGCTTTTTTAAGAAAGAGAAGCAGAAAGAGTGCTGTTAAGCATAATTTAGAGTTAATAAGCTTTCACATTTTAGATGTGCCCGTTTTATCTGAGGGTAGATAAAGCCATTTTTACAAGACAGGCTTGGAGCACTTAGTAATTTGTCTGCAAAATAACGTTATATAAATGTAAGTTGCAGGACTAACCTTTCTGTAGAAACTTAGAAATTTAGAAGCAATTTAGAATTGGATTTAAGGTTTTAAGAACCAAATTTTCAAATGTGAGGACAGACGCACAGATTTTTAGGTTAGTTAGCTAACACCAGAACAAACAGAGCACTTATGAGTTTAAAATACTGCTTAGGTAAAATTGAAGTGTGACTTCCAGAAGATTTAAGGGAAATATCCCCTGACCCAGTACATTTGGGATGTACCATCCATCCATATCTCCATCTATATGGTTACGTTGAAGACACCTGTCTACAAGACAGTCAAACCAAGTGCCCGCTACAGGCAGTGGTGAGAAAAAGGTGCTTTTAGGATGCAGTTCATCAGATTCTCTATCAAACCCTAGTTTTAGATTAAGATAAATTTCACCCTTGAAGTGTCTTTTTTTTTGATGATCATAAAGTGTCTAAATAACTATCCCATAGTAGGTTCCTACATCTGATCAGATGAATCCTATCTTTAGTAGTTGGATACCATGGAAGAAAAGACGAGCCTGAGGCACAGAGGCACAAAGAGTAACCCTGAGAGTGTCGAAGCCTCTGTGCCAGGAGGTAGAGGAGCCCCATCTCTGTTCCCAGTGCAGCTGGGCAGTCATTGGCTCTGTAATGGACAGTGCATGTTGGGGCAGGGACACAGACAAGGGAGTGTCTTTTGGGAAAGGAAAGCACCTCAGTTTATCATCTCCTACCAAGCAGAGCTCCCAAAAGGAAAACACTTTTGTTGCATCTTTGGCAATTGCTATTTAAATACTTTATAACACCAAGTGCATAGCTTCTGTGACAGAGACCAGACCACTGAATTTTCTCTCGTCTGCTCTTCCCACTGATATGTTGAATTGTCTCATTTGTAAATGGTACAATGTTCACTTTCCAGCCGTCCAAGCTGATGCTTTAATCCCAGACTGGGACTTTGGGTATTTTTGCTTTTGGGTTAAAAAATTCTGTAACTCCAAAACTGCATATAATTATTTATATATGTGTACACAGAAAAAATCTAAATGTAAAATTAGCATTAATTAAAATTTTCCCACATACTTGAATCATAATTATTCTCCAGCTATAAGTGATAAATATAATTAGGACAAGTGAGAATCATAGGACAGGAATAGTACAATGAGTTGGAGAGATATAGCAGAACATAGGTTTAAAAGAGAGGAAAAGTATTATGGAATTATTATTACTTCGGAAAGAAATTAAGCTTGATGGCTTGTGACATTTCTCCCATTGGTATTTTTTAGGCTATTTTTATGTGGCACTTTAAAATATTTCAGATGGTAGTTTTAAAAAATATATATTTCAAGTATGTCTAAATAAAAAGCACAGAGATAGGTAAATGTGTGTGAAGTGCAACTACTGATATCAGGTAGAGGAACGAGTATTATTTAATTTGCAGAAATTGTTAAGAAAGATCCCACTGAGTTCACTAGACTTACCACTGCTGGGTTTAATCTGTATCAATAAGATGGAGGGATCATGTAATTAGTACTTCCACTTTGTAAAAGCAGCAGAAGAGAAGGATGAAAGCAGGCATGAAGAGGATAAAGCAGGAATGTGGAGGCTAAAGATATAAAGGAATGTAAAGTCAACATTTTTGTGTGTCTATATCAATTGCTGAAGTTAGAGCATTTTGCTGACTATTGCTTTGAAATAAAAATTTTGTGAAATGCTCGTAGCAGGGCAGAACTCACTTGCTTTAATGACTTAAAATCTGAAAGAAGGGAGAAGCAATATCTTTTATTAAACTAGCTGATACAGTTATAAAAAGAGACCAGTTTCCAGGGCACGAGAAAAAAGGTTTGTATGCCTGAAGCATGTCTGGTTTTGAAACCATAAAGTTTAGTTAATAAAAGATTCTTCCTCTCCCTAAACCTTACCTCTCTATATCCTTGAATATCATCCGTAATGATCCTATTACTTGAAAATATGAAAAACTTCAGCTGGCTCAAGAAGTATCCCTCCTATCAGATTTCTGACTTTTGTCATGATCACTGGCCAAGCAGAACAGAAAGACAGAATGAGGGACAGCCAGTTAAGAGCCTCTATGTACCTCACTGGGGCTCTGCATTTTGCTAACACTGGTACAAAATAATCTTAGAGTTTTGGATCAAGGGGATGACTTTGAAGGCAGAAAGACAAGTGCTAGTCTCCAATTTACAATGTTCAGAGTAGAAACTCTGCTTATTCCTGTGTAAATATTAACCCTTCTAGAGATCAATGTAAGCAACTGATGGATTCCTTTTGCTTATTTTGTGGACAAACAGTAGATTAAGTGAAAAACCCTCTTGGCACATCTGGAAATAAATTTTAAGCATCCTCCATAAAATAAATGTGGTGGGGTATTTTGCACCTGTCCGGAACCATTCAGATAAGCAATTGAAAAATTCACATTTTCTGGATTATGGTGATACTCCTAATTCTGATAATATGTTGGGTGTCTGATTAATGTGCCTTGGTCAGATATATGAAGCTAATGTGCTTGTTAGAACAGGATTCAGAAGAAATTTTTCCATTAGACCCCATTTCATTAGATTTCATTTCTTTTGGCCAACTGCTAAGGCTTTATTGTCTTCCAAGTAGGTTAGTATTTGGTTTTCCCAAGACTGTCCAGAAATAAACACCAAGATTACTGTTTTTGAAAGGAAAAGAGACACTGACAATTTTCTCTGTATATCTCTATGTTACTTCCTGACTTTTGCCGTTTTCCAATCAGGACAAATCTGTTAGGAGATGCTAAGGAATATTTTGATTTCTGTTTTTAGTAAATGAGTAAGATAGATACCTCTAAATAATGTTAGCATCTAATAGCAATTGCAAAGTCTGGAGGGACATAGGAACACACAAGATCTCTTCCAGACCAATATTTCTGTGTTTCTTTGCTAATATAAGTGTAATTGTAAATATTAATATAGTCCCAAATTTCAGATTCAAATCAATTGCTGAATTTGCTGTGAATAGTGTCAATTACAGCAAAGCAGGAGTTTTAGTGGATAAATAGTTCACCAAAATATTCACTAAGCCCTACAAGGAGATTCAAATACTTAACAAAATGGTTTAAAAAAAAGAGGTAAAAAAGGAAACAAATATGCATTTAGTTAATCCGCCTACATCACAATTAACATGAGATATAGTAGGCTGTTTTCCACTTTTCTGCAAAGATTAAATAGCTGAATGTCAGTATTGAGGAAACAGAAACCTAGATTTCATTATTTAATAAAATACAGTACACTGACTAAAGAAATGTGAACCAGTACAAATAATTAAAATTTTAGAAACTGCACTTGTAATAATAATTAGAAAGGAAAAAAAAGAAGAAATGCTTATAGTTTAAGTATTCTCCTCTTTAATGTTTCTCTGCAAATATGCTAACTCACAGTGCAGCTCCCAGCATTTAGATATGAAGTTGCAAGAACTTCCCCACTTATTCCACATATGATGTAAGAGGTAAAATGTAACTAAAAGTCTTTTTCTTTTGGGTGCCAGTTCATAGAAATAAAGGGATTTGTCAGAACACTGAATCTAACAAGTCAAACGCACACCAGCAGAGCTTAGCTTAATCCCCTGATCAGAGACAATCGGCTCATCAGCGCCCTGAGCCGAGCAGACACAGGTCTGCTCTCACCCGGAGGCACTCACTCAAGCTGGGGTTGTTCCTGCACCCTCCTGCCACTCCTTGATGAGGGCAGATACTTTTTAGGTCATGTAGCAACTCCAATAAAATTGAGAGGCTGGTGTTAAAATACTGCACTGGCTGTTAATATAAACCCTATCACTCACATTATATTTTTGTAGTGGGTCGACCCTGACTGGATGCCAGGTTTCCCCCAAAGCCTCTTTGTCACTGCCAGCCTCAGCTGGGCAGAGGAGAGAAAATATGGTGAAGGACTTGTGGTTTGAGATAAGGGCAGAAGAGATCATTCTTCAGTGACCATCATGGGCAAAACAGACTAGACTTGGGGGAGGTAGTTTAATTGTATCAGATTAGGATAATGAGAAATAAAAACTAAATCTGGAAAGAGGATGGGCAATAGGGGCTGTCATCAGTTCAGTACACATTGCCTCTGCTGCTCTTTCCTCCTCAGTGAGAGGACTCCACACTCTTTCCCTGCTCCAACATGGGTCCCTTCCATGGGATGTAGTCCTTCAGGAACAGTCTGCTCCAGTTTGGATGCCCAGGGCCACAGATCCTGCCAGGAGCCTCTTCCAGCACAGACTTCCCACAGGGTCACAGACTCCTTCAGACATCCATTTGCTCCAGTGTGGCATCCTCCATGGGCTGCAGGTGGATCTCTTCACCCGCATGGACATCCATGGGCTGCAGGGGCACAGCTGCTGCACCATGGTTTTCACCAAGGCTTGTGGGGGAGTCTCTGCTCTGGGGCCTGGAGAACCTCCTGCCCCTCCTTCACTGGCTTGGAGTCTGCTCTCACATATTCTCACTCCCTGCTTCTGACTGATGCCAGTGTTGCACAGGGTGGGTTTCTTTCCCTTGCCATCCTTCTTAAATATATTATCCTTGAGATGTTGCCACCATCACTGATGGGCTCAACCCTGACCAGTGGCAAGTCCATCTTGGAGGGCTGTCTTTGTTTCTATCAGACACAGGGGAAGCTTCTGGCAGCTTCTCAGAGAAGCCACCCCCTGTAGTTCACTGCTGCCAAAACTTTGCCACATAAACCCAATATAATTTTATAAATAAGGTGTATTTATAAATACGCCTCCGGTGTATTCTGCAGTTAAATCTAGACTGGACTGCTCAAGGATGATGCCCAATGTGCAGCTGAAGTGTATTGAACACTCAAGTGTGACAACACCCTGACTAAGGAGGCTCCACCCCCCGTCCCACTGCACTCTGTGCCTGTCCTATTTGCAACGACCCTCTGTAAAATTTCTTTGCACAGATCTGTGTCCTGGCTCGGAGCAGGGACTTTATTACACATGCCTACATCTGTGATGGTCTGAGAACTAATGTCATTCAAAATGAAAATTTTGCTCTGGCTCTGAGCAAGGTCTCTGTGGTGTCCCTGCACTCTGTTCCCAGGACTGGGAGTGCTGTACAACCCAGTGCTGAAATCTGTGGGTGTTTTAGTGAGTCCAGATGTGTTGTCAAATTGGACTCAGGTACAGCACTGATGGATCTGGTGGTAGGTGGAGTATGGATGGAGGAGCAGAAAAAAAGTGACAATGCTCTTGAGCTTCATAGGGCCAACACAGAGGCTCTGTGACTGCTAATCTCCTCAGCTTTCCAGTGGGATCACCTGAAAGATTCTATGACAGCCATTCCTGGCAGCTAAGTATCGCTGAACTTCTTTATCCAGTGGGTGCTGCATAACTTTTGTCCCCACTGTTACCCAAATCATCCATCCTAGCACTGGCACTGAACAGAAATAATGTGTTTCTCTGAAACGTTATAAAATATATTACTGTTTTAAAAGAAAGCCAAGAGAAGAGCGATACTCTGAAAATTATACAGAATTGAGGAAGAAGTTTTGATATAACCACATCTCCAAATCTTGTGCTCGGAAATGTGAGAGCTAAATAACAGCTTATCCCACATATTAAATATTAAGAAAAGAGTATGACTGTGCCCCAAAGGGACAATTTAACCCTGTTTTCCTTAAAAGTGCAGCAGTTAAGCACATAGGAACTGTTTCCATCTGTAGTCAAACTGCTTGATAAAAAATCAGTGCCACGGACCAAGCATAGTAAAGGGAAGGCAAAGCAGATTTCCTATCAGAAAAAGCAGTCCAGTCAGAAATACATTCTGAGACATTTCAAGCTTCATAACATATTGCTGTCTCAGACATTACAGTAAACAGTCCATTAACAGTTTTGCAAAATGAATGCTGACCTCCACGTATTTATTTACTTGTATTTCTCCATATTTCAAATAGAAGCTCTGGGTTTGGACCTCTCTCAGCTCTGAGGCAGCACAAAGTTCTGAAGCTTAAAATGACTTGTTTTGCTGAGGTTGCTTTTTTTTTGCTGAAATATCATCTTAGTTTATACAGTATAATATTGACTCATTTCTGTATCCTCTTAAGATAAATCCCAATGAGTTGTGTTCCTAACTCCTCCTCATTTAATGCTCCAGTTTACTTTTTCCTTTCTGCTCCAGAGACAGTCAGTGTCATATTTAATGGATAAATAGAATTAGAATGTTTTAAGTAATAATTTTTTTAGGATGAAGAAGAGAGAAAAATTAGGCCTCTCTGTCTGTATGCTTATTTATGTACCTATCTCTCTATCAATAAATCAATCAAAAAATAAATTCACATGGGGACATCATCTCTACTCAACCCTAGTGAAGTCATATTTGGAGTATTGTGTTCAATTCAGTTCTCCACAGCTCAAGAAAGACAAGGATCTACTGGAGAGGATCCAGTGGAGGCCACAAAGATTGTGGGGCTCTGAAGCATCTCCCATATGAGAAGACACTGAGAGCTGGGCTTGTTCAGTCAAGAGAAAACAGAGAAGGGATCTCATTAATGCATATAAATATGTCAAAGGCAGGTGCCAAGAGGACGGCGCCAAATTCTTTTCAGTGGTGCTCAGTGACAGGACAAGGAGCACTGGCCATGAACTAAAACACAAGAAGTTCCACCACAAACAAGGAAGAACTTCTTTTTGTTGAGGGTGGCAGAGCACTGGAACAGGCTTCCCAGGGAGGTCATGGAGTGTCCCCTTCTGTACGTGACACTGCCTTGGCCGGGTCTTGGGCTGGATGATCTCCAAAGGCCCCTTTCAATCCTAAAAATTCTGTGAGTCTGTTATTTTTCCAAGTCGATTAAGTGGTAGTTTAAATTAGATACAAAGCAGATTGATTTATCATTAGACTACTTCAGGTTGAAATCCACATTCAGAAAACTGTACCTGTTCTATGAAAAACTTTCTAAAGTGATTAACTATGAATATAATTTCAGGCTTTCCTCCACTGAGATGTTTGCAAATGAGGCCACAGTCATAAATAATAGTCTCTAAAACCAGACGTTTGTGTAAAAAAAATCAGGGAAAAATCAAATTTTAAGTTAAAATAACAACATTTATGGTATCTTTGCAAGGCCACTTACTTGTCAATATATGTCTCATGAGTCACAGAACTGAAGCCAAAAAAAAAAAAAAGTGAAGACCCTAGCAGAGTTAAGTATCCTTAAGTAGCTTCTCTGGCAAACAAAAATTTTCTTCCCCAAAACTTAAAGTTTTGTTTAAAGGGGAATAAAAAATAAAATAAAGCAGAAACTATTCAAAGTACATATTACATAAATTCGGAATCCATTCCGGACAGCCAAACTTCTTATTTTACTGTATGCTAAAAACTAAGATTTCTTTAAATATAGCCTTAGATGAAGTCTATCCCAAGGCAGGATGATAAATGCATAGTTTGCAAAGAAAGCAGAATCATCATGGAGTATAAAAGTCTCTAATGTTGTCAGTATAATGGAAGGAAAAACCCCAAGCTAGCTGAGAGTGCAGTTTTAGACACATGCTTTTCACAAACTGACTGATGCGGCTCTTTCAAAGAAATCAATTTGAGGCTTTGCAAATCACTCTGGGACAGATTCTGCTTTTCATTCTTTGTCCTATTCACACTGCAGACAAAAAATCACATTTCTCTGCAGATATAATTCACTGTGATAATTATGCCCTACGACTATAGTGTGAGTCAGCATGCGGAGGCTGGCAGAATGCATCCTCCTAAAACTGAGCAATCCAGTCTTCAGGGGCTCATAACAGACAAACTTTAACTAAAAATGTTTTGGGTGGTTTTTGTTTTTATTTTTTTTTCCTTTTCAACGTTTTCTCCTGAAATATAAAAGTACTGATTCCCTCAAATTCCTGCAGTGATCTGTTGTTGTCATTCACAACATCAAACCATAACCTTAATGGTTATTTATATCATTTGCTGTGTGCTTCATGTTTATAATTCCATTTGGCTCAAGGCAAAGTGATGTAAGGCATTCATGGACATAAAGGAGTGTAAAAGAGAGAAAGTTTGATCAATAGGACAACTTTGTTGTTGGTAAACATTGTCAGAAAATGATCAGTGTCAGTGCTCTAAGCCAGAAAAAACTAATAACATGAGTGGCAAGCTTCCTGCAAGCCTTTGGAGTATTTATGTGGCATTCCAAAGGAAGATCTGTAAACAAGACTAGAACAACAATACAATTTTATTGATATCTACCTGATTTATGTTTACAGCATGTGTTGATAATAACCCTATTTGTCAAGAGAGTCCATCATGAATACTAATTTACTGTTACTGAGTCAAAACCAAATAAGTGAGGTTGATGTGATGCTGTACTCTTATGCATTTTCATGTAATCGCATTTAGAGTGACCTGAGTCTCCAGTGAAGAATTCAAAGGACTTTCACCAGGCACAGAATGTTTTCTAATGAGTTTATAAGTGCGCCCTGATGTGAATGGAGCTGAGACTACGAAGAGACCCTTACCGTCTGTTTAATGAAACATGAATAAAGATTATTTTTAGTGTCTTCTGCATGTTTTTATTCCACCAACTTACTTTTCAAAGCAGAACATCTCAAAGTCCCAGAAGATCAAATCTACAAAAAGTTTTTACATTTTAAACTTTCTTTCATCCTATTTTGAAACAGAAGACACCGAGACATTTCCTGTGATTGTTACAAGGAAATAAATAGTAATGTGGTAAATATTAGAATGGTCTGATCAGAAGAGTTTTCCATAACACAAAAAGAATTACGTTTAAAGTTTACCACTCAGTCTATGACAATAATATAATAGTCAAGTGAAATGTTTCAGCATAAATGAAATGGATCTCTAATTGTTCATACATAATTTTGTTAAAATTCAAATGCTCCTCTTACAAAGCATTATGTTTTGACTAATCAGTATATTTCAATGAAGAAAAAAATCTTCTGGTTCTGTTCCAAGTATGGTTGAATATTATTCAACTGGTTGAGAGAAACCTGAATAAAAAGAGATAAAGTGACATTCCTAAGGAGTGAAATACAAAATTTCATCTGGAATAAGTCGTTCAGTGGTGTGTGAACAATGTATTCTAGTTCAGGTCTAGGAAATCTAGTTCACAGAACCATTGAGTTGTTAAGACTGGAAAAGACCCTTAAGATCATCAAGTCCAACCATCAGCCCAGCACCACCAAGTTCACCATTAAATCATATCCTCAAGTGCAAAAGTTCTTTGTTCTGGCTATGGAATAGACATACTTTAATTAAAAAAGAACAAAAACCAACCAAAACCAACACAAAAACCAACAAAACCCAACAAAACCACATTAAAAATCAGGGATTCACGGAAAATAAACCGTGTCAATAAAAACTGGAATGCAAGTTTCCCCCTTAATTTTACCACTAATGAAAGCCCTTCAGAATGGGCCAGATCTTGAGTTTGTTCTGCCCACCTGAAATGGTAAAAACTATGCCCAAGCCTGGTGAAATCTGACTGGTAAGGGGTGTCCAAAGAACCCCAAAAGGACATACATTAGCAAAGCCATTCCTGCTTCTAGGTACATTGTGGCAGGGTTATGAACTCTTGCTTTTTTCTCCTCCAAAAGCACTCCTCCAAAAGTACTCTGGAAAGTGCTGGCATCTCTCACTAAGACTGGACATGAGATCATTTTTCTTAGGTAGTTTCACACAAAGTTATGCAAATAGAGTTGATCAACAACTTACTTCACTGTCAGAAAAATGTGGGGTATAATGTCTACTTATCTATCAATCACTGCCAGAATGGCAGCAATTAACCAGCCAGACACAGGGACTCAGTTCACACAAAACACCCAGTATATATAATACAGTATGTATACGGTTATTTCTTACTTTTCGGAATGAGTTTTTGTGAGTTTTCAAAGCTCCAAAAATAAATAAACAAAACAAAACAAAACAAAACAAAACAAAACAAAACAAAACAAGAATAACCAAGTATTCACACTAAGGAGAAATGCAGTGGCACCGGTGTAGAAAAGATTGAAGTTTATATAGATGATATAACTCTTAATTTACAAGAAAACAATTTGTTCTTGCCTTTTTTTTTTTAAACTCATTTCTATGTGTCCTGCTTCCCTGAAAGCTCTAAACTGAATTTAAAATAATTCCCCTGAAATTGCAAGGTCAGAATTCAAGGCTTTGCTAAACATTTGCTGTTCCCACTGGTGTTCCCACTGCCTTCATTTGGAGCTTGTAGCACTCAAAGGTTTTTAAAAAAACAGCTTCCTGGTCTAAACTGGCCAAGAAGTAATGCAAAGTGATAAATTTCCCTCTGGCTGAGCCAAAATCCATGCTGGAGTGTTAGGTCTGATGAAAAACAAGGAAGTAAACTCCATTCATAACCATGGGAATACAAAGCTCAAGCCTTCAGGCAAATTGATCAGCTGATAGCTGATAATTAGCACAGTACTTGTGCAAGACTGGGTACCTAAGGCATCTGTTGCTAAATTTCAGCATCATTCAAGGTTTGTTTGATGGCATAAGTGCAAGTAAAAGCAAGAGTTGTGTATGGAAGATTCATAGCTGGATTTCAAAGGCAAAGGCCAAACTGTCTCTTCTGATGATTCCTCTGAGTTTCTAATGTGAACTGTATCACTGCTAGCAAACAGCACTTCTCCAAGGGAAATAACGCTCTTTAATCCAAGGGAAAACCTAAAACTACTGATAGTGACATCTGGTGGCACCTAAAAATGTCACATTCAAAAGTAAACCACTTCTTGGTGCAAAATGAAGATTGGCAGCCTTATGGTCTGTCACTTTTCCAACTGGAGTTAATAAAACTCTTATTCAGTGGTATGAAACAGAGTGAAACTCCCCACCTAAACCAGAGATGCCTGTGAAACCTCAACCCACATGGTCTTCGTCTGTATGTTGAGGAAATGAATGAACTGAACACCCAGTTGCTTCTCAGAGACTTTTTGCATTCCCTATGGTCACTGCACAAAATACATCATGTAAATGTGACTTATATATATGGTTATTTAAATGAGAGATGCTACCATCTATGAAGAAATAAATGTGGATACAAATGAACTTTGGCACTATGATATATGATGTCTCTCCAGGCTGGAGAAATATATCAGGTGTCTTCAATTAAAATAATAATAATAATAATCCTCTCAGCCCTGTTCAATTCAAGCCAACCATTTAATTCAGTTTTCTCTCAGCCTATCCTAATAACTCTGCTGTAGTTCCTAGAATTCCCTCCGAGTAACTTCTGCTCTGCCCACAGTTGCAGAAATATTTGTCTCATCTTATATCCTTTGCGCCTTTCTTTTCTTCAGCTATTTCAAACAGCATCTTGGCTATTTTTCCTGCAGGTCCTGATACAGTATTAGTATTACCTCAGAAAAACAAACTGTGGTATAGGAAGGAGGAAGAATACGACATCTGCTTCCAGCACCTTCCTCTCCCAAAGAAACTGTGATGAGATTGCTGCTAGCATTCAAGTTGAAAAACCAGAACAAAACACATTGGGAGTTGTCTGCATGTCCATTTTGCTTCTTTTTCTATTAACCAAGATGGTAGCCAAGAGCCCAGCAGTCTTGATACGGAACTGAAGAAATATTTTTCAGCCTTAGACACTTAGCTTTGCTTTCCCAAAAAGAAGCATCATCTTTCTCCACTACGTTTCAAGTCATATTTCTTTGTAAGAGAAACTTTTAACATTCAAACAAGTGTGAGTGGAAGCAGTAGCTTCTTCAAGCTAAAACACAGCACTACATTTGAGGTGAAACATTGGCACCTCCAGGTGACACTTTTCACAGCAATATTATTTCTATTACATCAGCTATAGAGACCAACAGGAATTTGGGGACCCTGCTGAGGTAACTGCTAAACCTTAGAATATGCAGATTTCCTGAGGCTCAGGCAACTGGCATGTTATTCTCCAGTTTCCCCTGAGGTATAGGCTGGAACTATCTCTGCTGAGGACTTTTCAAAAAGCGTCATGTGCAGCTAAACCTGAAACATATGTGCATTCGCGTAACCATGCCTGCATATAAATCAGTGTCTGAAATTTGGGTATGAATAATTCCCCTGTCGATTGTCTACTGCTCCCTTAGGAAAAAGAAAAAAAAAGAGTGTTTACTTCACACGAAAATACAAAAATGAATAAAATTTGGGTTGATACATTGACTATTAGTACTAACTTGCGAACAAAACAGATACGTTTATGATAGCTAATCTGTCCCATCTGGCTTCTAGACCTACTCAAGTACAGCATTTGGATATTTTTTGTCTTGTTCTACTTTCCTGAACTTACATTGCTTTCTCACCTCAGATCTTCTTTCCGAGATGGTTTCTCAGTATCGGAGGGATAACCGTGATATGCAGTGAGTATCTTCTGGAGCTGGCAGAGCTGGAGGAGAATTGCAACTTCTCAGCTCGTTTATAAACACTTCACAACCCTGTCAGTGAGTGAACAGTGAGGAGTCTTCACAGCGAGCAGCAGAGCAGGTTTAGAGTTAATAGCTGGCTGATCCTCAGATTTAGGTGAAAGCAGCAACGTGAGAGTCTGTGTCCAAGTAACACCAACACTGGGACAGGAAACAAATAGTTCACTCTCACTTCAAGACAGCCAGAGTCCTTCAGGCAATCCTTAATGCCCATATTTATGATTTCCTGACTCATCTGTGCTTGGATTGACTCAGTTTATGGAGGATGTGTGCATTCAGTCTGCCTGGCAAAGCACCCAGAGTGAGAATTTCCTTTGAGGTTCAGAAACATGAACTGTCACAGCTGAATTCTGGATGTCTCTGGGCCCCTGTGGCTGAATTGCTTTTCCCTGTTCTCAGCATATGTGTGGACAAAGGACACGCCAATCTAATTTTTTTTTTTTACTTTTGTACTGCTTTTCTCCTTCTTTAGAGGAGCTTACCAGTTAAATACTACAGTATCAAGCATATGGATTACACCAAAAAATAAATGGTTTCTACCTCAAGAGTCTTCCTGTGGAAGATAGACTACCATTAGATAAATTAAGGTCTTAAATCAATATATGCAGACCCTTCAAACTCCCAGAAGAGCAGAAAGATATTTTTCTAGCAAAAAATTTAGACAGAAACAGGTTTTAAGAGCGTTCCTGTGGAGAATCTGCCCTAAAGAATGCTCTGAAATGGTTTCACCTATTTAACTGAGCATCTGTGTGCCAGAATCGTCCCAGATAATCCTATATTTTTTGCTTTCTGTGTACATTCATACATTTAGCAAATACTGTGAGTAGCTTTGTGATTCAAGGGAGACCTACAATACTCTCTCATATATTACCTAACATATAAAACTTTGCTTTGGAAGCGAAGATATAACACTACTCTTGGCTTTTGATCACAGGTGAAGATTTTTGGCAAATGAAATTAGTCCAGATGGTGATTAGCAAAAAAAAAAGAAAAGGCCCCTTTATTTTTCCCTGCTGACACGAAAACCAAAGTTCATTGTTTTATTAAATGGATTACAATACCAATTCCTGAGCTCCTGGCTGGAACAGACAACAAGGGGAGCTGTCTCAGCAAAAAGCAGTTCTTGGATAAGCTGTTCAGTGATTTTATTTTTGCCTTCAGGCATGAGAGATGGAAGAGTTTGACTTCTTGAAATTAGAAGCAGACACCTGCCAGTGGAGTATTAGAGGTTTGTACAATAACCACGGAAGAATAGAGATAGCAGAGACAAAATAAATACACAAAGTGGAAATGTGTGACCACTCAAAAAAAAGTTTCTGAAAACCTTTCTTTGGAAATTTTTGATTTTGAGGGGGTAAAAAGCTTTTTAAAAAGAGTCTGGAGTGATCTTCGGAAGGTTTCTATGTACTTCACAAATTAATTAGAGATTCCTTCTGTCAGTTTTGGTAAGGACTTAAGATGAGATACCAAAGAGCACATAAGAGTTTAAAATACAACTTAAACAGAAATTAGGCACATATGTCAAAAGAAGAAATCCAAATCTCTCCATGTGTCTGCTAGGACGCTGATGAATTCAACGATCTTGGAATCTGGGAGAGATGTACTGTATATCAAGCATATATATCGCATCCAAAAGGCTTTCATCACAGAACTCAGCTGCAATGATGCTCAGCCATGGAACACACCTAGAGATCCTTTCACTTGCCTCAGGCTGCTTGAGATTCACAGAATATGTATTTTGAATTCTCATAAAGATTGTGAGGAAGAACTGCCCAAACTGAGATAAAGAATGGATTATTATGAGGGACAAGAATATCCTTTCTAACAGGAAAGACTTGATGCTGAATATCATAAATGAACTCTGTAAGCACAGTAAAATAAGCTTGAGTATTCTAGGAAGAAAAGCATGAATTTAAAATTTCTCATATAATGTGGTAAAAGCAAAAGGGGTGTGTGTATGTGTGTGTATATATATATATGTATCTTCTTCTTGTTCTTAATTTACTAAGTGGATATATCAGTTTTAAGAAAACCATAGTGCCAAGGTAGAAACTCAAAGTGCTTACAGAATGTGGCTTGAGTGGGCCTTTGCAGAACGAACTGAGAAAAGTTCAGGGAGTTGACGAGGGGCTAGGCAGGCAGAGACCCAAAAAGTAGGGAGGACATATGTGTAATATCAGGAGCAGAGAACTAATTTTGGTAAGAGCAGATCCACAATAAAGCCCTCAAAATCAGACAAATTGGCACATCATTTGTGCATCTTTACAACTACTGAGACCTGTTGATCTGAGAAAAAGAAGACCAGAGTGGACAAAGTGCTCTATCTTTCTTTTTAATCCATTGCCTTAAATCTTGCAAACAGATTTCTGTCTATTTAAATAAATAAATAAAAAAATAAAAATAAAAATAAAAATAATAAAAAGGAATATCATAAATTAAGTATTCTGTGTCTGAACACAGCAATGTTTACATGATCACATCTTGCATGTACAGACCCCTGGTTTTCTTTGACATATGTGCTTTAAAGAAAACATGGGCCAGTCTTGAATCCCAGGAGGGTTTTATCACAATATCTGAATGTTCATTATGATTTGAAAAGTGCTGGATGCAGTGGGAAGCAGGGGCTTGGGGGAGCACAGAAGGCAGTCAACAGTCCAAAATGAGGGTTGCAAATTCATACAACAACTTCAAAAATGAAGAAAGCATGAGAAGATGGCTGTAGGTAGTTATTCTGCCATGGAATGCTCTTGTTTTCCAGGCAGAGAAAGCTGTTTCCATTTCCTACGAAGGACAAGTAAAATCCAAAGTGAGATAATTCAGGTGTGAGTTGGGAGAGGAGTAGATTTCTCAATACATCTTGAACAAAAAAAAACATGAACTCAAGAAAATTGCCAAAAGCAGTTCAGCACTTGAGAAGGTAAGGATTAAGAACACTGGTAAGTAAAATCTGTAAGTTTCATCTCTTCTTTTGCAAACCACCATTTCATCCAAATTTGGTAGATTAAAGATGCTTCTTTCAAATCTTGGCTGGTATCAAAGTGATTTTAGGTTATTCTGACAAACTTGTTTCCTTGTCAGATTGACAAATATGACAGATTGAAGTGGAATGCCTCTTTATGTACATGAGAGTCCCAGAGTTGGGAAACATTATCTGAACACTACTCCCTGACACTGACAGCTATAACACAACAAACCCAATTTCCTACTATGACTTCAACATCTATTTTTTGGGTAACTGTTGAAGAAAATCACATTGCTGACAAAAATAACACTATTGTCATTACAGCAACTGCATTCAGAGCTGGCTTTGGGACAGGACAGGAGCATGCATAACACTGGACCTTCTCTAATAAGCTGTAGCACTGTGACACTGCAGCACATCATTCAAGTCCTAAACTAATCTTTGTCTGACCCTGTGAATCATGGAGATTCACAGCATCAATAGATCTTCGATCAGGCTCCATGCAGCAGTCTCACCACTTCAGTCCTAACTCATGTCCAAAATTACACCTAAAATGGAAATTTTCTCTATTAGATTCACGCATTTCTGTTGAGTCAGACAATTCCAGACTTTAGACAGGAAGGAAGGCAAACTTGAACTTTATTTACTCAGAAAAAAAAAAAAAAATTGCTTGACACTCGGTGGGTAGTATTTATTTCACCTGGAAGGCAGTTTAGGTCTGGTTCATTTTGGCTACCACCAGGTCAAAAGGAAATTTGCAATGGTCTGATCCTTCTAGATAATTAGGAGCATCACTGATTTCAGTGCATGTATTAAAGAAACTGTAAAGATATAATGGTTGCCAGTTTCCAGGAAACTTTATTTGAAGAGCTATCTTGTGGTTTCCTTCCAGAGTCCTAAATTTCTGGTTGTTTAAGAGTATGACTTCAGTATGCTAGTTCATCAAAGTGTGATAAATGATTTTTTTGAGAAAACTACTTATGATTAGATGAAATTTCTGGGCTGATGTTTTTCACGGTGACTCATGATCTTCCCTATTACACTGGAGATCTTCAGTGCAGATGTTTGCACATGAAAACTGTTTTGCAAAATATCTACAGGCAAATTTATATTCACAATTTATTGCTTCAAATTTTTTTTTTAGAAAATGCATAGTAAAAAAAGGTAACAGATCCTAATTTAGCAAGCTTTTGCAAATAATAATCAATCCAACCAAATAATATTATTTAAGTAAGATGGAATGAGTGCTTACTGTGGAACAATATATCACTAATGATTGGAACAGGTGCACAAAGTGTCTTAATAAATCAGTAACCTGGAAAACACATCAATTATTTTGAAGGTTAATGGATTTTTTTGCTTGTTCTCCAAAACTCATGAAGATATTTTCCTGAATACTTCAAACTCTTCAAAAACAAATTAAACAAAAAACCCTCAATTTAAAAAAATAAATTTAAAAAAAGGAACATTTAGGGTGGTTTATAAAACAGAATAAAGTACTGGTGACACAAAAATAAGCAGAATAGATTTAGGAGCAAGTGGAACTGTTGTAGCATGTTATATATTGAAAAGCAGATAAGATATGCTAAAACAAAGCAATTGGTGTTACAACTGGAGTTATATCTACCATCTCACTTGGAAGTAATTCAGGTCACAAATCTTCTCAGAAACGTTCTTTACTGAAACAGCAAATTTTTTTGGTGAAATTTTCTAGTGGCAAAGATTTCTGAAATCTAGAATGGGAATCCTGTCATGGTATAATGTAGGGACTATCCTGATACTTGAAATACTTGTCTATAATCTAGCAGATCTTGGAATTTTGACATTAGTTTCCTAATCAATAAGGTGGAGGGTTATAAGCTTTGGAAAGCCAACAGGCTGAGGGAGGTGACTGTCTCCCTCTACTTCACTCTCAGGAGACCCCTCTTGGAATATTGCATGCAGCTCTGGGACGATCAACATAAGAGGGATGTGGACCAGTTGGATTCAGTCCAGAGGAAGCCAGGCTGAGACAGTTGGAGTTGCTCAGCCTGGACAAGAGAGGCCTCCAGAGAGACTTTATATCACCTTCTAGTACCTAAAGAGGGGGCTGCAAGAAATCTGGAGAGAGACTTTCTACAAGGGCATGTAATGATAGGACAAGGTGGTGGTAAGGAAAACTTCCCAGTCTGATCACTGAGCAGACTCACCGGCAGTCACACAGCACCAGGGACTTCGAATGCTGGGATTGAAGCCTCTTCACAGGAGGTGATACCGGTAGGCCCCTTGACTCCCTACACACCCCACTAACACACAGTCAGACCAGGCTTCTTTACTGGTTTG
Source organism: Callaeas wilsoni (assembly GCA_013398955.1). NCBI lineage: Eukaryota > Metazoa > Chordata > Aves > Passeriformes > Callaeidae > Callaeas > Callaeas wilsoni. The sequence goes on along the minus strand of VWPU01007885.1, from coordinate 206,813 downwards.
CCTCCACATTTCCCACAGCAGAGTCTCACGTGTCTAGTTCCATGAAGCCATTTATTCATGGTGCATTAAGACAGGAAGAAACAACTGGAGCTGGTGCCTCCGAGGAGAACCTCCACCAAAGGAACCCCTGGTCTTTCGTACCCTCACAGGCTAGCCCTACACAAGTCTTGCTTTTTATTCCAAGTCTCCTTCTTCATCCCCATGAGTCTTCAGCCCCTGCTGTATTTTTCTCTGTCCATTCACCTGGTCACCAATCTTTGTGCCCTTTGTTATGCAAAAGGTTGGCAGTTCATGGCTGCTTGTCTTTCTGGGCTCCCACCTAGTGCTCAGTCTGCATCTCATTCTGCATCTCTAATTGCAGCTTGCAAATGGAGCTACCTGCACCAGATGTGCTCCTCAACAGGAGAATGGCTTTAAACTGAAAGAGGGCAGGGTTAGATTAGATATTAGGAAAAAATTAATTACTGTAACGGTGGTGATACACTGGAACAGCCCAAGGAAGCTGTGGATGCCCCATCCCTGGAAGTGTTCCAGGCCAGGTTGGACGGGTCTTTGAGCACTCTGGTCTAGTGAAAGGTGTCCCTGCTCATGGTAGGGGTGTTGGAACGAGTTGATATTTAAGGACCCTTCACAAATCATTCTATGATTTTAAACCATATTTTCAAAAGAAAGAAATTAGTTAACATCAGTAATTAATGTAACAAAACTGTAGCAAAGAGACAGAAAATAAAATTAATTATTTAGAATTTTAGGGCTCTTGTTTTGCCTTGTCTTTTAGTATGCTATTGAGCTTCCAGAGAGACTGAAGAAATGGAAGAATTAAAGAGACCACTTGGAAACAGTAGAAAATTTCACCAACAAAAAGAATTTTTTAAATGAAAATTATGTTTGTGTATAGGCAAATTTCATAATGGAAACTAGTTTGCAAAGTTAATGCTCTTGCTGAAAGCCATTTATCTTCTTTACTGTCTGAAAAGGAATTACCTATGTACGTTTTTAACATGTACTGTGTGGTTGCCTATTTTGACTAAATTATGTGCAACTCATATATGAGTTTGTTTTCATAGTTTATTCCACCTTTAAATATTTTATTTTTAACTCTACTCAGATGTAAATCCCTTAGACTCAATGAATTATTTCAGTTTTATAGATGCAGGAGCTAACAAGTCAGAATCTCAGGTTCTGCTACAATTTCTTAAGGAGGGAAGGAAGAAAGGAATGGATTGGAGTTAAAGGAATAGACATCAATACTTGTATTGATTTCTCTCATCTTAGCACCTTCTGGATTCTTACTTCCTAGAAGGATGTTAATTTTTCCTTGCTTTGGCTATATCAGAAATGATTTTCACTTTTCCATAGTTCATGAATTATTTGTCTAGGGAATTTAGTTCACCCAGTGGTGCAAAATGTCCATTTCAAATAAAGCCAGTGTTTCTACAGAGAAAACCCTGAGATACGTCAAAGGTTGGGCTTGATGGTCCTTGAGGTCTTTTCAGACCTAAATGATTCTATGTCTGATGCAACTCTGCATTCACCCAGATGAAACGGGTAAGGAAGGAGACTTCAGTTAAGGCAGTAGGTACAGCAAGTGCCCAGAACCTTCTCTTGGAGAAAAGGTAAGTCCCTGAGTAAAGTGTTTCAAAGCTTGACAACCCTTTCTATGAAGAAATTTTTCCTAATATCCTGCTTAAACCTCCCCTGGTGTAACTTGAGGACATGTCCNCTGCATTCACCCAGATGAAACGGGTAAGGAAGGAGACTTCAGTTAAGGCAGTAGGTACAGCAAGTGCCCAGAACCTTCTCTTGGAGAAAAGGTAAGTCCCTGAGTAAAGTGTTTCAAAGCTTGACAACCCTTTCTATGAAGAAATTTTTCCTAATATCCCGCTTAAACCTCCCTGGTGTAACTTGAGGACATGTCCTCTCATTCTGTCATTTGTTACCTGGTAAAAGGCACTAACTTCCACTTTGGTACAACCGTATTTCAGGTAGTAAGGCAGAAAAAAAAAAGGCAGGTAGAAAGTGATAAGCTTTACCCTGAGCCTCCTTTTCTCCAGGCTGAACAACTACTCCAGGCACCTTGGACCTCTGACCCAAAAAACCAGGCCTCTGCCTCAGTCTCCAGCCTCCATGGAGGAGAAAACGAAAAGAAACAAGTGCTCATAATGGGTGCTTCTGTTAAGGGAAATGTATTGACCTCTGCCTGGGGGTAGATGAAGAATGAGTTGAGAGCTTATGGGTCGGAATTAAGAGGCAGCCCCAGCCATTCTCTGATTCTGTCTAATTTTCTGCAGCTCACAATCAGACCCTTTGAAATGCACCACTGAACTCCTCAGGGCATCCCACAGATGGCAGCAGCCATCACGCCATATGTTCCCTGGGGCAATCCACTATAATAGTAGGACAAATTAAAAATAGTTTGTCATTTTGAAAGACATATTTAGTACAAAGTATTTTTCAAGCTAAAGAGCAGGGATGGTGTGCATCTAGAGGCAGAAGATTCGACAGCTTTACAGCAGGAGTGGCAGAGATATATGGTGCTTCCTTACAGTACAGCATAATTTAGAGTAAAGAAATTGACCTGTTAGACAAAGCCTGAATATTTGACTATGATTCACACAGGCAAAACTGTGGATCAAAGAGATAGACAGAGGACTAGAACAAAAATCCCTTGGTTTCTTCCCATCTCATCTGAAGTCAATTCAACTCTTTCCAGTCTCATAAACTAACCCAAAACTAATCGTTAACTAGAATTTTTATATAATACAGAAAATTGATTAAGAATTGTCATGTAAGTTGAGATATTTCAAACAACAACTAAGGTAAGATTTTGCTTTCTTACAGCAATACTGCAGCCCACGGTCCAGTTCCAGAGTTGGAGCACCATGCACAGAGAAATAACCTTCAGACTCCATTGCTTTTGATATTATGTAAGCCAAATAGCCTTCTTTTCACTATTATCCTCTAGTTAGTATTCATGTAATCTTGCTTTCTTACTCTCAAGATAAACAAGCAATTGACGGTCCCTTCGTTTTCAGCCAAGCTTACAATTTAAAAAGCTGCAACCACTTTCACAGCCATAATTAGCAGCATGTGGGAATTCTGGATCCGGTCCTCTACCACAGCTTTCACTACTGAAACAGAAGATATGTCTAGACTGCAGACAGAGAGGTGATGGAAAGTCATACCTGAGCTGTCTCTAGCTAATTTGTGTTTCAGTAACAGAGATGTATGAAAGGGACCTCTGTGTATTTGCACCACCCAAAAAAGCACTTTCATGACCTTGTTGTGCCAATTTGTTATCATCTGCACTCAAAAAAAAAAGTGACGGTCTAAATGTTTTCCTTCTTCTGTTCCCAAGTTCAGACCCACTGCTAAGAGCAGCTATACCTCTGTGGAGTCAGTACCAGTCTTTGAAAGCCCTAATGCTACACCTGTGCTATGGGCCAGCTACCAAAGGCAGCAGGTATTCACAACACCCAGCCTCACCACATCTACAACACAGCTTTTAACCCAGATATTCCTGCACAGAGTTTTTCTGTGCCCAAAAAGTGGCATTCCTCATATATGAAGACTTTAAAAGATATAAAATCCAGTTATCCCACTGTATTTTTAATTTGATTCACACTGAGTTAAAAATAGGAATTTAACACAAAGTTGAAAATTTCAATTTGGTGTTCATCTGCTGGTGTTCAGCATGCCTTTCTCTACCTGGTTAGGGAAGTCAGTGTTTCTTCTTTGGGGGGATACCAAAGCACAGTGATCTCCTTTAAACTAGCAGATTAAAAGTTTAACAGTCAAATTTTAATGGATTTTCCTCAGTCTAAATCACTTTTATGACTTTTTCTTCCTCTTCCCTTTGCTAACTTTATTTTAAAAGAATGCTGCCACTAGACGCGTATGGAATATTAAAGTTCCTGTTTCAGCATTGCCAGATATGGGAAGAAAATATAATAATTTCCTTGTTCATTTTTTTCTCTTGATAATTAGACCAAATTAATCTTCTTGTCATAGTATTTCAACTTAGGAAAATTAAATCTGTCTACTGTAACCGCAAAAACCTTTCAAGAATCACAGTCCACTACTACAAAAATCCCTTTTTTTTATATTCCATTTTGGGCATGTATGTATAAAAACACAATGCAATACATTAGTGCAAAAAATAAGCAAACTTTTACATTTTGCTCAGACAGACACTACATTGCAAAATATAGATTCGGCTCTGAACAAGTTAGTAAAGTGACAGACAGGTAAAAAGGGAGAAACTAAGAAAGACTGGCTGCTGGATAACAACAACTGAGAATGGAGAAATTATAAAAAAGATTTGAAAAGGGCCAATTGTAAAAACCTGATGAAAGTACTTTTAGTGAACATAGAGATTTAACTAGTAGTATGAAAATGAAAATAGTAAAGTTGTGATTGAACACCTGAAAATGTTTTTTCCTATCAATGTGTGATGCTATAGAATATTTTCTAAAAGAAGATTTGTCTCTTGGGACATCTTAAGCCTCTACTGGAAAAAATAGCTGGATGGAAATAATCTCACTTGGGTAGAGATCTGGACCAGATGGTCTCATTATTTCAGTAAATAAATAATGTAATGAGTTTAATACCATGATCTATTGAGTAAGCAAATGCCATTTTTCATTACCAATTTTCTAAAGATACTCTTTGGAAGCAAATGGTCACTCTGGATGCAAAACCTAACTCAGCTCAGACTTTAAAGGAACTTTAATATGATAATAATTCCATTTTCCAGGAAGTCTGAGTAGATATGAAATTAAAATATGATTCAACCCCTTAGTCTTAGAGTAGAGATATAGCTTGGGAAATTTTTGTATAGCGTAGCCTACGGTAAACCAGTTTCAGTGAAAAACATACAAAGTTAATTTTCTAGGACTTTATCTGCTACATTCTATAAAATATTGTGGGAACACATTGATTTCACTGGTATTTGAATCAAGCCCTAAATTCACTTTACAAAAATAGAATAAACTGTAGTGTCTAAACGTAATGAACCCTTTAGAAAAAAAAAAAAGGTTTATTCATCCACCAGAAAAATACATTAAAATAACATCAAAGTTGTGATGCAAAATAAAAGATATGAAGGAGTTTTGCTAAAAGTAATGCTTACCATATGGTGTGCAACACACTGACACAGCACAGTACATTTAAAAAGTAGTTAAGGGGCACCCTGTAGTGTCTAGGTGTAGGGTGACATCTGGTAACTCTTCTTTCGTGACTCAGAGTTTAATTTCATTTGATTTTTGTGTCACAATCCTATTTTTAGTGTGCCGAACTAGTATCCTATTTCAGTAGGTGGATTGAAATAAAGTAAAACGGACACAGTTCAGGGAACAGTTGAAAACAGACAGGTATATACACAGAGTATTCATACAAACTAAGTTATCTTCCACTCCCACCCCTGCCTTGACCTAGACAGACTACTCATAGATTAGGAGAGGGAAGGTTGTTGTCATTCAGTCTTTTACAAAACACATAAATAGTTATTTGAAATTCAAGCCTATTTCCTAATTTCCTCTCAGACATCAACCAAACCCACAAGTACAAGATTTCTTTGGCTCTTTCTCACCAGGTGCTGTTACTGAGATGTCTTCCTTCTGTGGTGCACGTGGTTATTTCTTTAACTGCATAATGCATCACCACATATTATTTTTTGCATACTCATCCGTCAAACATATGCTGCCTTGATCTTTCCTATGTTACCTGGCTAAAGTGCATCTGAATAATTCCTCAAACAAGTCAAATGAATTATGGCTACAGTTCAATTATTAGATGATGAATCCCTCTAAATTCAAGTGAGTTGCACTTTAGAAGCTAAATATTAAATATCATAACTCTTCTATTGTGATACAGATGCTTTAAGCCCCCTTGGTTGTCTCGAATGTCACCAGAAGCCTGCACAATTCCCTATGCACCATTTTAGATGCTCTGCTACCTGTGCCATTGGATATGGTTCTCCTGTAAATCACCATAATATCTGTCATCCATTTGCAGTTAACTCAGGTATTTTAGAGCAGTCATATAAAATTTTTATTGTGCATCACGATCATTAAAAAATTTTGAGCATGCACCCTCCATTTATATATATGTTGCACCTTCTCTTAGATATCTTCAGACCCAAACTTTTCTGTGATTCTGTCATTTATTTATTATTAATGTATTTGTACTAATTTATTAATTACATGCATTATACATTACAAAACACACAAAAATAGAAATTGGAAATTACTAAGATAAAGATGAATTAAACATTATTTAAAATATTTTATTGTATTTTATTCATTATTAACAGAAAATATATTTTCCTCCCCCACCTAAATGGAAACTCCTACAGAGCAAGCACCTTTTATACTGACACACTACTTCCCAGGAAGTGGCTGGACATTACCTAGTGATGGAAAGTCGAGAATAATCATTTGTTTTCCTTTGCTTTCTCATGTGGTCTTTGCTTTTACTTTATTAAAATGCTTCTACTTTGACCTACAAGGGGTTTTTAGTTTTTACTTTCTCCTTGTCCCTCACCTTCTCAGGACCTCAGCCAAGGTTAACACAGCACATTCATTGTAGCCTGGGATACTTAGCACTTTTATAGACATTTCAAAGCATAGTCCAGATTTCATGATGGGTCAGGGACCTCTCTTTTGGGTACTAAGAGAAGTCAGATTAGACATATGACCTTAAGATCAGAAAAATGCCATGAAATAATAAGGATTCTGTTATGAGCAGACACACTTCCTGAACACATTCCTCAGCACCCTGGAGTCTGTGATTACATTCAATACAGTTTTACCTCTGAAGGCAACTGGGAGCTAATATGTTGTCATGAGTCACAACAGTAACATATCCTGGAGAGAACCTGTCCAAAAATATTCAGATAATTATTGTATTACCTTGACATTGATATATTATTAATAAAATCCTCAAAAAAAGTTCCTCAAACATGACCCTTTATTACCATTCCTTCAATGACCAAATTACCATAGCTTGAGAATAAATATTGTGGCTTTTTATCTGAACAGCCTCTGGCTTTTCCATACACTGCTTTAATCTTGTACATTGTACATGAACTCCTCAGCTTAACAGAACTCAGATCAGATTCCCACCCAATCCCTATCTGTCTTCCTCTTCTGTCTTTAATTCAGTCCCTGCCTGTCTCACCTCTAATATCTGAGGGCTAACACTAACTTCCAACCAATCCTTATCTAAACTAATCTCACCTATTTATCTGTAATCTCTTTTTCTCTTCAGCTTCCTACTTTATATTCTCTGCTAGTCTAAAGGTTTGGCAGTAGGGGAGATTTCAGCCCATGGAAGGTGCCCCTCATTTGGAGTGCTTCTTCCAAACATTTCGTGTTATCAATCATGTCATCTCCAATTTACCAAACTTCAGTGTAAGTAGCTGTCATTCAACAAGTTGTGCATTTCCCTAATGAAACAAGATCATTCAGAAGGATAATAACTATTTGAGTGGCAAAATAACAGAGAATATAAAAGAAACCTTTCTGAGTTAGAACAAATATCCATCTAGCAGTTTTCTATCTTTGTGAATGGGTCGATACAGAGGCTGATTGAACAGTAAAAAAGAACCACACGTATGTAAGATAAATCCTACTTTTCACATAGTGCCTACTAGCTTCTGCTGTACAGACATTTGTGACAGAGATTGCATCTGAACCATGTTTTACCACCACCACCAGATCTATTCCCAATGAAACTGCCTGACCTTTTAAAACTCATTTATGCTTTTGTTCCTAAAGCAATCTATGGCAGCGGATTCTACAGTGGAATGATGCACGGTGTGAAAAGCACTTACTTTTGTTTGCTTTAAACTCTCTGCCTAATAATACATTGGGTCCTCCTTAGTTCTTGTATTGTGTCAAATAGTGAATAATTGTTCCTACTGCTGTTCAGCATGTCATTGTGATTAATGTCTTCCTCATATTGCTAGCAAATGGAGTTCTAGTCTATTAACTGTCTACTTTTATGAAAGCTATTACATATTTCTGATCATCTTTCTTTCACTTCACTTCTTCTATTGTATTTTATTTCATATAGGTGTAGCAGAACAGTACATATTGTGCAAGATACAGGTGCAACACAGATTTATACAGACTGCAGTGCAGTTCCGTGCTCTGCTGAGCACTTAAGATATTACTATCACCAATATCAGTAGCACAGCTAGGTCTTCTGCTACTGTGATTTTACAGAAATGAGAATAGAGGACACAGAAGATAATACAGAATAAATATTGTTGTCATAGACAAGACATTTGCAAGTACTCAGTGTAGTATTTCTATTTAACCCAGGCTGACTTATACATATCTCCATATATAACCTGTCATATATATATAGAGAGAGAGAGA